>CM042544.1:442269-479769 GCA_023630585.1 Cranoglanis bouderius
TGTGTTGACGGGACTCGCCGCAGCTGCTTCCTGTTTCCTGTGTAAAAGGTAAGAGTCATTCATCAGCTATCCTCTAATCATCCCCTGCATTCTCTCACACTACTTCCGGTCTTTATTATTTATTATTTAAATTAATTAGCATATCGGTTTATAAACAATGATCCGCCCTGAGCGCGTGCTAATGCGACAGATTATAAATGAGAGGTGTGAGTGTGTTCAGTGTTGATCTGCAGCCCGACATCACGGTGCTGAATTGTGAGTCTATCAGTGGTTTATACATGTTTACAAAATAATACACAGAGTGTGTAAGTTTGGGGCAGTGAGTTTGTCTCTCTCTCTCTTTCTTTGTGTGTGTGTTAAATACAAAATGAATAAAAAATAACTGTAACCTTGTGGAGATTTGCACAGTAAAACATGAGTGTGAGTCAAATGAGAACCTTACTTGTTTATTATTTTGCATTGTTTATTGTAAATAGGTGTCACAAAAGGGTATCAGGTTTAAGGTAGCAGTAAAATGAAAGACTGAGAATAACGGACCAGTAGCACATCTTTAATTTTGCAACTACACCCTGATACAGCAATGCTAACTGTTGAGTCCCTGTAGTTTGTGCAGTTCAACACAGCAGCAGTATCAGTCACGGCAGAGTTCAGTCTGAATATGACCACAGTGCTGTTCAGACTTCATATAAAAACTGTAATGAATTTTTCATGGTCTCACAACTGCTATTTGACCATGTGGTATTGGTACATTTATAGAGGGGATTTATTTACTTATAGTCGCACTATCCGGTGTCACCCAGATGAGGATGGGTTCCCTTTTGAGTCTGGTTCCTCTCAAGGTTTCTTCCTCATATCATCTCATGGAGTTTTTCCTCACCATCGTCACCTCTGACTGCTCATTGGGGATAAATTCATACATTTAAAATCTATGTTCTGAATTTATATATTTCTGTAAAGCTGCTTTGGGACAATGTCCACTGCTAAAAAAGCTGTACAAATAAACTGAACTTGCTGTTATAGGAAATAATCAACACCAGGATGGTGTACTGCAAACCCCAGTGTTTTACTCCTCTTATACCACAGCAGTTTCCCAATCATTACCATTTTTATTTATTAAAAACTGTCACATTGTACGTTTGATTTAATTATAGTAGTGTGTAATGCTGTGGAATGTCCATGAGAGAGTTATTTCCTGTTGTTACTTACATTATAGCAGCTATAAACATTCGTCGCTCCCTCACCAGCCTCTCTGTTTTTCTCTCTTTAAGTTAATAAGACAAAAAAAAAACGCAGCTTGTTATGTTACTGAGAAACTTCAAAGAACTGTAAACTTACCTGTCCTGAAAATGTCTGGAACTTAAAGTTACAGCTTTACCTCTGATTGTTACAAAGTGCTGACACTGGAGACTCCTTCCATAAAATGTTAAATAAACCTCTCCTTACAGAAAACTTCCCCATATCAACACGTTTCCATATCAAAGATTATATATCTTTCTTTGTTAAATATCGTTTTGTTTAATTTTTTATAAATCTGTTACTATAGAAACAATCATGTATTAGAATGAGGATGTTAATATAAACCTGTGATTTATTTGTTGCAGTCAGTGAGAAATGGCATTAGTGGTGAAGTAGAAAGGATGTAAATGAGCATGTCCAGTGTGTAGCTTATGCATCATTTACTCTTATTTACTTGCAAAGTGTGTTGCAGAATACACAAGCCCAGTGCCAGCCTGTCTGCTCTACTTCCTGTGTCCTATAAACACCTGAGTACATCATTGGCTTATTTTCTTCATTATGTGTTCGGCTACAGAATGACGAATCTACCGTAGTGCACTATGTAGTGAATAGGGTGCAGTTTAGAACGCAAGTTTGTGTATCTGGTCATGTGACCTTTTACATTGTGATGTTTGTGTCCACAATACAGACATGCCAACCTCTGGGTCTTTCACACAGGAGCTCCATATTTTAACATTGGAGTAATGTGCTAGGAGTTATAACTAAAAACTGTGCTAAAGTGTTTCCACCCAGTGGTTCATATGTGTATGTTAATTTTGTGCCATAATCAGACCCTGTCTCACTGATCGGTTACACCGCTATTAGTCCAGGCTCTTGTTCTCAAAACTGGACTATTGCAACGCACTGCTCCTGGCCCTCCCAGCCAGCTCCATTAAACCCCTTCAGATGATTCAGAATGCAGCAGCACCCTTGTCTTTAACCAGCCCAAAAAGAACCCTTGTCACACCCCTCTTCATCTCCCTCCACTGGCTTCCTGTAGCCACCTGCATTAAATTTAAGGCCTTGATGCTCACGTACAAGACCCTGTCTGGAACAACACTCCCCTACCTCAATACTCTCCTTGAGGTTTATGTTCCTTCACGCAACCTGCGATCAGTTAACGACTGACTCCTTGTATAGTGCCAACTCAGTGAGGCGTGAGGTCCTTTTCCAGAACCTTCAAACTGACTGTCCCTCAGTGGTGGAATGAACTTCCATCCTCAATCCGGACAGCAGAATCTGTCACTATCTTCAAAAAATGGTTAAAGACCCACCTCTTCCATGAACACTTAACTAACCCTAATTTGCCCGCCCCCACCTTACATATTTAAAAAATATATATATATATATATATATATATATATATATATATATATATATATATATATATATATATATATATATATATATATATTAGTGCACTTATACTGGCTCTTATCCCTCTACTCTGCACACTTTGCTTCTCTAGAACTCATTTAAAAATCATGTATGGTACAGTAGCACTACTTGTATTGTTCTCTGCTTGATCCATCACTTTGCCTGTATCTCCTCATTTGTAAGTCTCTTTGGATAAAAGCGTCTTCTAAATGAGTAAATGTAATCCTGAAAGGAACCTCACATTAACACCTGAGTGTCACTGTGACCGAATAACTGAGTGACTTCAGCTAGATCTGTTTCTCTTACAGTCTTTAATAGATTTTCATATCTTCATATTTTCATTTCCATATCGTAGTGTAAAAGTGAAAGTATAGTAAGCTGCAGTGTAAAACGAACCTGACTATGTAAATTCAGGAAAATGAGTTCCAATCACAACACCAATACACTGAAGTATAAACCTGCACTTCTCTACCTGTGTGTGTGTGTGTGTGTGTGTTACAGGTGGTTTACAGAGTGTGTCACACCTGACTGGCCATGCTGAGTGTGTGTGCTGTGCTGCTGATTGCAGCATTCGGTGCTGTGTGTTCCACAAACTCCAACACACCCCGACACGGACATGACTCCAACCTGGAGATCTGTATCCTACTGTACACACGTTTGTGTGTGTGTGTGTGTTTGTGTGTGTGTGTGTGTGTGTGTGTGTTATTTTCCTAAGTGTGTGTTAGATAAACGTCTGTTTGAGGTGAAGAGGAAGGATCAGCTGAATGCGCTGAAGAATCTGGTGGATCTGAACGATGTTAATCAGCAATACAAAATCATCGACATCATGCTGAAGGGGCTCTTCAAGGTTCTTCGCGCCTCTCGTGCCTCCATCTCGTCATTTCATTTCATCTCATCTTTCTGTCTCTAAATCTGTTTTTCTCTTTTCTGTTTTATCTCTCTGTTTTTCATATTTTACCTGAAATAGTAGTCTCCACCCTGACGTGTGTGTGTGTGTGTGTGTGTGTGTGTGTGTGTGTGTGTGTAGGTACTAGACGACTCCAGAGCAGTTCTTGTAGCTGCTAATATGCAGCCAGATGATCCATTTCCTCTGGATGATAAAATTAAAGAGGGTGAGTTTCTCCTCGTCTAATCTAATGATGTTTGCACAGCTTCTCTCTCACACTCTCGTTGTTCATGTAGCGTACTCCCACGTGGTGGAGAACACGGCGTTTTTCGGTGACGTAGCTCTGCGGTTCCCGCGTATCGTCCATCATTACTACGACCGTAACGCTGAGTGGGAGAAGACGCTGCGCTGGGGGCTGAGCTTCTGTAACCAGTCAGGAGTGTTTAACGGAGGGAGTCACCAACAAGTCCTCACTCTGGTGCGTGTGTGTCCTGAGTTCGGAATACATTGGAATAAATGATGTCATCAAAGGGCGCCTTTAAAAACACCAATGTTAAAACCTTACATGTCCGTGTGCTGGAAGTCCTGCTTCAGATCTAATCTCTCATTGCAGATGTCTCAGGAGTTGGGAATCACTGAGAAATCTCCAGACTTCATTAACCCTTACCGTACAGAGAAAGATGACGTGAGACACACACACACATACACACACACACATATATACAAAGGTCCAGCAAAACTAGTCTTGTCTAGCTTCCTTGTGAGATAAGGTGAGATATCTCGCTCTCTCTCTCCTTCCTTCTGTCTATCTCTCAGGTGCTCCACACTGCGGAGGCCTTCCAGAAGATTCTTCGTGAAGAACAGAAGCACAGGAGGAAGGAGGAGAAGAGGAAAGAGATGAGAAAAGGGCCACGAATTTCCCGCTCTCGCTCAGAACTCTAACGCCCCCTGCTGAACAAACACTGAGACAGCAAGAGACACACACACACACACACAGACAGATCTGTGAGTCAGAGCTACATCAGGTATAGATGGTGTAGAGGAGCAGGTGAATGACAGAATAGAGAGAGGAAAAGAACAGATTACACAGGAATTGAGGAAATCTGCTACATTACATTTACAATCTGAGTGACACGTTAAGCTGTGACGGTTTATCAAAGTTTTATACGATTTCACTTTAATGTTCATAGCAAAGAAATAATATTAATAATGTAAAGCGGAAATAACGAGCTTTATTAAATTGTATAAATAATGTGTATGAGATTGTTTAACAGGACATAGCTGTCTTTATAATTATATACATTGTGCTGTGTAGGTAGGATGTACAGTAATATGTGCCCTGTGTTCCAATTCTGTGTCTAACACTTCCCCTTGTTGACTTCCCCTACATCACAGAAGTGTACACCTAGCCATGTGCAGTTTCATTTTCATCTTCTGATCATTGCTTAGATCACTCTGTACACTCATCTCATCCCCACATAACACACTACACTTGAGCTGATGGAGTAAGGGCACAGCTCTTAAGGTAGCTGAGGTGACTTGATCAAGGGGCTGATGTTTAAACAGTATTGGAACACAGCCTTGCGAGCTCAGGGGACGTGTAACTCCTTTAATGGAAAATTGGGAATCTGCTTTTTATTTAGTGATGTGTGATATGTTGCAGAAAGACGTACAGATTTAGTGGAATTTTCATATCTGAATTAGACAGATAGTTTATTTAAAGATGTTTATTTGAACGTGAACACGGTTATGGTAGTTATATCCTCAGTCTTTATGCTGCCTCCTGAATGGGACAGACTTTATTTAGAGAACACAGACACAGTGATATTTTAAATTGTCCACGATAATTATATTCTATGTGTTAAATATCATGAGATATCATATAACTAATTATCATCAGATCCTGAGAACATAAATGTGGCTTTAGGACGGTGGACATTGTGCAACATGTTCAAAATGATATATTAAATATTTACTACATTTGTACAGATTCTGTTTAAATTAAGTTGTGTGTGTGTGTATGTGTGTTTTAAAGGCTGTCCTCATCAATATTCGTTTGATTTGCAGATTTTTTTTTTATTTATTTATTTTTTTTTTAGTGACTGTCAGTTTATTTGCTGAGACACTTCTAAAACATCCACATGTATAACAGCGAGGGAGAAGGACCATCAGCATGTCTAGTACTGTAAAAGCTGTAAACTGTAAAATCTCTTTCCTGCTGCTTATTTTCATTTCTAAAACCAATTCCGACGTTTTTGAATCACCGAAACGGTTCTTCAGATCTGTGAGTCGACTCCTCGTTCACTGAAAAGAACAGACCCAAATGAATCGATTTAAAAATGAACCGATTCAAACATCTGTCTGGTCTGCGAGGAACAAATCCCTGAGGATGACTGAGGTAAAAGAAAAAAAGTTGTTAAAATGTTAATTACATTTACTGGTGTAGTGTTTAATTGTTCTAGTTTGTTAATGACAGTCATGGGGGGGGGAAAAGAAAGTACACCCTCCTTCAGTTCTCTGTTTCTGTTTATAGGGTCTAAATAACTATTGTGTGGTCCTCACCAACTTCTACAAACAAACCAATAACCTCAGGTGACAACAATATAAAAATCATTTCAATATGTATTCATTTCCCCCCCAAAAAAGTAAACCAACATTCAGAAACCAGGTGAGTATAAATAAGTACACCCTATAATTCAGTAACGTGTAGAACCACCATTAATAACTTGCAGTAACTATTTTCTGTAGGAGTTTATCACTCACATCATTTTGGAGAAATTCTGGCTCATTCTTCTTTACAAGTGTGTGTGTGGAGTTGAAGGCAGCTGTGTGAGCCTTGAGTGCATCATGAAATACTTTATTGATCCAGGGTTTCTAATTCAGGTAAGTTCGAGCAGTGCTTGGGGATCAGAGGGAGCATGGTGCAGTACGGGGTGTGAGAAGTGCTTTAAGGTGGGCATGGGTCTGTTTATGACTTTGTAGGCAAGCATCAGTGTTTTAAATCTGATGCAGCAGTTACAGGAAGCCAGTGGAGGGAGCATAGCAATGGGATGGTGTTGGAGACAACAAAACAAGTCATGCAGCTGTATTCTGGATCAGCTGCTGAGGGTGAATGTCACACGGGCAGACCTGTCCTGAGGGGGTTGCACTAAAGTCTCAAAAAGACAAGGGATTGAACAAGCACTTGAGCATCCTCTGTGGATAGAAACCTGGATGAGCAAGTTTAGCAATGTGAGGTGAGAAGGACAGTTGATTGTCCATGGTTACACCCAGGGAGATCTGAGAGTTGTCCAGGAAGATTACAATATCTTGGCATGGGGATGTACAGCAGCTCAGTCTTGCTGGGTTTAAGTTTCAGCTGATGAGCTCCCATCCATGTCGAATCAATTGTCCATCAGGATGAAGAGTATGAAGCAGTTGGGCAGAATAACAGTCACAATCTATGGAAGTGTTTCCTAAAACATTATTGGCAGGATTAAGAACATTAACAGTTTCATATTTAAAATTTTCCCATTAATTAATGCAAATTATATCAATGTGGTTCATTTAAATAGATTTACAAAACAAACATGATGGAATTTAAATGTGACTTGTTTGTAATGGTGCTTGTCCATATAGTCAATATATAATCAATATTTACAAACATTTACAAGTTTTTAAAATTGATAATTCACACGTCTGCTTTTGTTTCATATCACTAAACTACAAACACTAAAATAATCTGCAGACACTAGGTTATGTAACAGTCCCTTTCTGTGATTTTTGCAGCTCATTATTTAAACTAAGACATGGTTTATACATTTACAACTTACACATTTTATATAAAATATCTGTACAGTTTATATAGTTGTTAGGTTTTGAATCGAAATCCCGGGACGAGCCCCCAGAAAACTATTAGGTTTTAAAAATATTGAATCTCCGGGTTACAATTCCCAAGAAGAGAGAAAGTGAGAGTACACAAGAAAGACGGTGCCCTCGCCCTGCTGCACGCTTCCTGCACTAAGATCTTGGGAGAGTTTGCCAAATGACACACAGACACACAAAGTTCAAATGGCAGGATCTCTCTTTATTCAAAGAAAAGTTAGTATATATATCTGGCTTGGCACACAACAGAGGCTAGGGGTTATCTATTGATTGGTCAGGTGGAGGGTGTATTTGCATAAAACAGGAAGCCTACTGATGTAAGACAGGAACAACACCATATGGTTTCTAGGAAGTAATGAAAGGACAACAGATGATGTTTGGGGAAGAATGTAAAAGCACACAAATGGTATTTGGGGAGACAGAGGAATACACAAATGGCGAGGGGCTTCATCGGTCTGTACCCGAGTCAACAGAGAAACAAAGAAAAGAGGTGCCAACACAGGAAACGGAGAAGGGAGGGGGTGTTCACAGAGAGGACAGGAGGGGACAGTGTTAATAAGATTAATACTAAACAGAAGTTCACATTAAACTTATCAATAGTTAATTACAGATTCTAAAAGTCTCATAAGTTTGTTTTGTTTTGACCATTAAAACAGATAGTGAAAAAATAAAATTGTGTGGAAACTAAAAATGTTAAACCTAAACATTCATAAAACTATTTTATAATCTCTTGTTGCAGATGTCTCAGGAGTTGTTATAAGGATTGTGAAATGTGCAATATCTCAGATATTATATATTAGTGTGTGAATTGTGGGAAGTCTGAACTGTTTCCACTGGTGTCAAATACATCAGCTGAGTATACAAAAGGTAAGTGTGATAGAGATGGGCGCAAGTCTTCATTATGTCGTTGTAAAGTTGATCTTTGACAAAACACAAAAATACGTGAAATGTATCAGTGAAACTCGGTGACTAAAAAACAAAACCTAAACAACTTGAGATTGGACAAAAGTCACTGAACAGCACATATTTTCTGCTTGGCAAGATTAACTGTTGCTCTGAAAGCAGTTTGTAACACTTGAATGCGACTTATTCCCTCATACATAGCTGCATTCATTGCCTTCTCCTGCTCCTCTGATGTTGTCTGCAGTGCTCCAAATTTTTCTGCCAATTTCACAATATATTTGTCCTTCATCAGAGTCTTCTGTGCTTCAGTTCTTGATTCCTGCAGCAGTTTCCAGTAGATTTTCTGCCATTCAGTCCTGGATGCTTCTGGATATCTTCTTTTGCACTCTTCCACTTTTTCTTTTATCTTCTGGTCCTGAATATCACAAATCACTCTCTCCACATCTCTGTAGATATTGTCTGTGTAGTGAGTCCCCTTATTATCACACACCATCTGCTCTATTTTCTCCATGAATTCTTTGAATTGTTTGTAGCTCGGTGCTTTGTTGTTTAAACAGTGGTACCGATTTCCACATTTCGCTACTAACTCTCTGAGAGCAGGGTCTCCATCCTGAAGGAACTGCCTGATGCTCTTCTTCAGGTTGTCTTCATAAGTAAACAGTATCATTGTGTACCTGTCTGCATTCTGAAAGGTCTTTTTTATTTCATCCACAGTGCTCCTCTCCTCCTGGGTGAATCGTACAGCTAAACTGATCACTATGAGGAAAGCGTGAGGTCCCGGAGAGGAATAGGCCAAACAGTTCATTATTTCCCTGATAACATCTTGGTTACTGAGCTGGGTATCAAAAATTCCAGGTGTGTCAATGATGGAGATTTGTTTACGGCCCCTTACGATTTTGTGAGAACTGCACTCTCTGGTTTGTGAGGTTGAGTTAGCAGCAGACTGGAACACGTTTCTTCCGAGGATAGTGTTTCCAGATGCACTCTTCCCAACTCCAGTCTTTCCCAGAAGCACCAGTCTCACCTGGGGCACTTGTTCACCAAGCTGCTTCTGGATATCCACTGTACCTGAAACTACAGTGAAATTTTCTGTGAAGGGGTTCCTCTTATTCAGGTTATGACAAGACATGTAACCATACAGTAAGTAGAGTTTGCTGAATTACTGAAAAATGTATTGATGGCAGAGAAGTGAATACTCGGGTGTAAATGTGTTCAATATCATACTCTGTCAAAATGCACAAGAAGATTGATATGTTCACTATTGGCTGGTTATTGGCTTTGAGTGACTTATCTTCTGACCACAGAGAATTCAAGTGATGAAACATCAAATCAGTTTTGATTTGTTTGACTAACACCAAAAACTTAAGAATAATGAGAATAACATCACTATAATTTAAATTAAAACTGCGATTATTAGATCTTACATGTGATGTCCTTCTGAATACTGGACCTTCTTGTTAGAGCCATGTAAAACTGGCCTCTGTTCCTTCTCACCATGAGCTTAATTATATCCAGTAACTCCATGACTTGCCGCTGCACTGTCTTGGTGTTATTGAAGAGATGGATTCTGTTCCCACAGTCTTTAACCAACTGCTTGAGCTCACTTCCTCCATGTCTTTCTACGAACTTTACAATCGTCTCGTCGTCCTCCAGCTTGTCTCCTCGTGTGAAGAGCACTATGATAAACTTCTGGATGTTTGGACTGAATAATCCTGTAATGAATTCCAGCATCTCCTCCTCATTCTGCAGCTCTTTTCCAACAGGAACCACAAGCAGAACAGCGTGAAGACCAGACTGACAGAGAGATACCAGTTTATCTTTCTCTTGCTGGAGCTCATCTTCTGTGACATCTGGATCCAGCAGGTCTGGAGTGTCAATCACACACACCTTCCTTCCTGCAACATGGCGGGTTTGTTCTTCACATGTTTTAGTAACTTTCTCTTTGTAGCGTTTTGGACTGCTGAACACTTTTTCTCCCAGTATTGTGTTTCCTGAGGAGCTTTTCCCAGATCCACTTTTCCCCACCACCAAGATCCTGATGTGTCCTGTAGAACCTGTTGGTTAGGGAAAAAATAATTAAAAGTATATTACACACAAGTACATACAAGTACACATGCAATTACTGTAATCTCCCACTGCTCTTTGCAGTATAGGTTTGATAAGTTATCTTACTCACCTTGAGCAAAGTCCACAGTAGACATTTCCTGCATTTAAAACAACATAAAGTCAAATTCTTAGCTTTTCATGCACTAACCCATGTGTGTGTGTGTGTGTGTGTGTGTGTGTATATATATTATTCTTAATCTGTGAAAAATGTCATTTAAATTTAATTAACAAATTAAATGAAAATTAAAATGATTTTTAATTTTTAAATCAGTAAGTAATAACTTTCTGCTGTACTCATTATCCATGAAGTATGTTGCATCAGTGTAACTGACTATGATTTTCATAACCTTATATTAATCATAAGCAACAATATAAAGCTTTTAAGATGATAGAAAGTAGATTATTTATTATATAGTGGTTGTTATTTACCTTACCAGCAGAACCACCTGCGTCTCAGTCCTTCTCCTGAAGAGTCTTACAGAAATGAAATTTGACCTTTGATAATGGGTTGGGGCCAATAAAATGCCACTGCCTGCTGTTCATTCTGTAGTGATCATGACTATGCCCTACTCCACCTTTTCCATGAATGGCCCTTTCCATAAGGGCTGAAATTAACATTTATTTGGAGCACAGCTTCCCATCATTTAATAAAGCTGAAACCGCTGTTTTATTGTTGCTGAGGTAATGCTAAAATACACTAAAGAGCTTATTTAGTGCAGCACTACTTTCTGCTGTTTTATTCAATTTACTTATAATTTGAAATGACTAAATATAGGCTAATCTTTCTAAAGATTTTAACAATCGACATGGTCACAAAGTAGCTTTACAGAAATCTTGGTATGTATTTAGGTTTAGATCCCTAATGAGCAAGCCAGAGGTGATGGTACTGAGGAAAAACTCCCTGAGATGACAAGAGGAAGAGACTTTTAGACTCAAAAGGGAACCCATGTTCGTGATAAAGTAGTTTAACACATCTAGATGTAAATATGAGGAAGTGAAAGCTGAAATTCTGATCTAGCATGTCATATTCATCTTTTGATCTCCAACCCAAATGTATAGCAAAAACAAAAGAATTGGCCTTGTTGTTCCAATACTTTCAGAGGGGACTGTATTTAGCAGATTTCCTTTAATGGCTGCAAATGACATCATTGTGGTTCATTTGAACAAATTTACAAAAGAGACTTTATGTTGAAATGGGATTTATTTGTAATGGGGCATGACCATATATACACATAGTACATTTTAATAAACTTGTAAATGTTTGTAAATATTGATTACTGTCATGGTACACATTTGCTAAACTACACTTCCCAGCAGCCCCAGCACATCACATGTCCTAATCACGCTCACCTGTGCCTCCTCTCATCCTCATTAGCTCTTAATTGTCAAGCTTTTAATGTTGTTGTCTGTTCGTCTTGTCATGTGTGCCACAGACTAGCTCTTAGTCAATGTATTTTACCTGGTATTCATTGTTTATGTGCATAATCTTTGTTTTACACTTTATTTCAATAAAGCTGCACTTGCACTTTATATAGACTTTAGACTCGACTAGCAATCCAATTAACAACTTTGACTGAACTTGACTAATATAACTGTTTCATGTTATTAAACCGCAGACACAAGGCTACTGTATGTAATAAACATTTTTTCAAGATGTTACAGCATGCACATGCAGTACAGTAGACACATTTGATTGGGAAATAGGAATATCTCCCATATTTTATTTTTGTAAATTTAGTATCAATTTCAAAGAATATCAAAGTATTCAAAATAAGCTAAGTAAGGAATACCACATGATAAACTGTGCCGTTATACAAATATAATCCATAAGTGAATTATTTGCATATAACCACACAGTCTGGAGTGTGTTATTTATTACTGAATGACATGTCATTTTAACAGTTTATAGTCAGTTTGTTCTAAACAATTATAAACTGTCGGCCCCTCACCAGCCTCTCTTTATTTCTCTCTGTCTGTCTGTCTGTCTCTCTCTCTCTCTCTCTCTCTCTCTATAAACAAGTCTGTTTTTCATTGCTAAACAATTTTTTTTTAATTATCTTGTTTGTTATTACTGTTAGATCCAGCATCCACCATAAGTCCTTGTAAGTACTATATAAACAATATTAGATTGAGTGCATTAATATAAACCTATCCTTCATGTTACAGTCAGAACTACTCTCCAAGCCGTGATGTTATATATAAATAATGCACACCCTCAGACCAGAGTCCAATCTGATTTTGGACTATATTATTTTCTTGACCTGCACGTTAATCTGGAACTACAAGGTACTCTTACTCAGTCCCTAAGATTGTTTGTAAATTAAAATTGTCACACTATTCTTTAAGTAATATATGTTGAAAAATTGAAATATATTTTTTTAATGAAATTGATCTGAAATGTGATGTCAAGTAAATGTAGAACTTTTGTTCATGTATCTTTTTACTGAACCCCATGCATTTTCTGTATGGCTAGTTTTCCTGTGGCTTTGAATGCTGCACGCACACTGCCTTCCCTCGGTTTACTCCTTTGCTCTCTGCTTCTTTAATTGCACTCTCTCTCTCCTCTGCTGTCACATTTATTTTCCCCAACAATTTAGCAAATCCCCCTATATAAATGTCACCAAATAAAACCCTTTGAGCTTCAGATCGTGATTCTTCCAGTAAACTCCAGTAAATTTCTCCTGCAGCTTCTCATTCTGAATTTCCACAATTGATTTTTCAAGACCTTCAAATAATTCATCAGTGAAATGGTTCCCTTCGCTTTCAGCCACCGTTGACTCTATTTTACCAATTAAATCTTTAAACTGTGGGTAGGTGGATTCTGCATTGTTGTTCACACAGTAGAATTTGTTTCCACAGCTCTTCACTAGGGCTTTCAGCTCTGGATCACCATCTTCTAAGTACTGCTCAATGGCTTGTTTTTTCTTTTCTAACTCATCCTTGCAGGTTAAGAGGATCATTGTGAATCTTTCTGATTTAGCACCAAAAATCTCTTTGAGCTGCTTCATAGTCTCCTCCTCTGGTGTAAGTCGTCCAATTCTCAGCACTATGAGGAAAGCATGAGGACCTGGAGGTGAATAAGTCATGCATTTTAAAATTTCCTTGATTACATCTTCCTGGTTGAGTGTGGTATCAAACAGTCCTGGTGTGTCGATTACAATGATCACCCCTCTCTGTTTTCTCTGAGCTGCACTCTCGTGTTTGAGAAGTTGAACTTGGTTCAGATGTGAACACATTTCTGCCCAAGATTGTAACTGTCAAAAGATCTCCGGGATAAAGTTGTGGACAGGCACATGTCAGGAGATGGATACAAAAAATGCCTAGAAGCACAGTGACGTCTATTATTAAGAAGTGGGAGGCTCACCATCTAAATAACACCATTCCTACATGGAGGTGGTAATATCCTGTTATGGGGGTGTTTCTCTGCAGCAGGGACTGGAGCACTTGTCAGGATAGATGTTATAAGTTGCACTGAGTAAATACAGCTGGATAAAACAAAAACTGTCCGTCTTCATTTCAGGCTGAAAAGCAACAAAATGTGATTATTTTAAAGGGGGGTGATTCTTTTCTATACCCACTGTATATAATGTACTGTAAATGTGCAAGATATATGTAATGTGAACAAATTCTTTTTAATAAAGTTTGATTAAAAAATGGCAAGATGAGCCAAAATGAGTCGAAACCTAAGATAATTAGTTTTTCCACAGAATTTGGGTGTCTTTCTAGTCACATAGTTGAATACTTGATGTATAAGGGGCATCAGGATTTTATTTACAGCGGTAAAAAGTCTACAGAGACGACCTGCACAATCTGACAGCTGTTAATCACAATGATTTCTTTTGTAGGTTTATAGCATGAAGTGCATTAGTTTAACACACACACACACACACACACACACACAAACCATTTATCAGTAAATTTGAAAAGACCAGTGCTAAATCTGGTTATTGTTATTTTGGGTTATTTTAATGCCTGTCATTAACCAGACTTAAACAAAATAAATAAAAAGTTATTACATAATACTATGTTCAAAATCCATGCACCTTGTCTTCATAAAGTGACTTTAGGTTGTGTAAGTAATGTGGTTTTGTGCTACTGACTGATTAAAGTGTGATAGTCAAGTATGAAACCCAGAATAACAACTTCACTGATTTATGATACTGGGGCACTCATTCCTTTTCTTCTCTTTTTATGTTCTGGCATGTTGATGTTGTGTCTAAATATATATATTTTTTGTATTTATTGTTGTTCTCAGATCATCTAGTGCTAGCCTTTACTGCACAAAAGTGGTGAAGCAGCCTTTTGTTTTCATGCACCAAACATCTGGAACACAATAGTAATAAACATCTGTCAGACTCTGTCTATTATTTTATTTTGCATGAATAAAATGCTGATCAAGTACATTACTTCAGTAGCTGAAATTTGAAAATGAGTCCAATACTGACTCAACATAATTCAAACCAAGTTTGAATTCAAGCTTCAATAATTCTGAATGAAGTTTCACTCTAAATGTAAATTAAGGGTAGCATTTGATGTGATCACTTCCTGTTCTCACAGTACTGATGTCGTTATAGGTGTGACCCCCACATGGTGAGGTGATAGGATTGTCTAGATAGATGTCTTTTTGAATGATAATTACAGTCACGTAACCCTTTGTTCATGGATGGTTCTTGATGTCCCACTGCCGTTCCCATGCTATAACTGATTAGTGTCGCTTTAGGTGGTAAAATGTTGTATTTGTTCCTTTAATAATTAAATCTTTTTCAGGGATGAGCTTTTTCCAACAACTATCTTGGAGTGGAATCTGTTTAGAGGCCGCCTATAATTTCTTACAGCACCTTAATAGATTTATTAATATATACATTAAATATCGACTCCAAATTGCAAGTTAAAATGCCTACAAAGAGACCGGGGGGTGCTGATAGAGAAGGCCCGGCTGAGACTGCTGGCTTGCCTGAAGATATTAACCCCACAGTGAGATATTCAGAGACTTCCCTGCTGCTGTGCTCAAATGTCAAGCGGCATTTGGCAATGTAAGACAGCTGCTTTGGGCCAAACCTGGAGTTGAGTTTGGAATTGTGTACCCAGCAAAGCTTTGCATCATGTACTCTGACAGAAAGAAAGTATTCACCGACCCTAAGGACGCACTGAAATTTGCATATGAATATTTTGCTGTAGACAAATAAATGCATGTTAAGCGTCAAATCAAAGTATATACATTTCCATTTGTTCACTTTTCATCTCTATCCTTTAAACTTGGTCTCCATTGGTAGTGTTGAAGACTGTAATGATCTAGACTTGTTTAGTTTAGTGTAGTTTCAGAGAATTGTTTATTGCATAATCTAATTATAATAGTGACATAGCTTGCATGTCTTAAGAGCAGCAAGGGAGGAGCATGAAGCACAACCCCATCAAATACAAAGACACTCAGTCTAACCCCATCAGTCTACATTATGTTGGCATTACCATCTAATGAGTCACATCTAGGTCACTAAAACAGCACAAAGTGTTTTTAGAATCACAGAATTCACTAAAGGGTGAGTATGTATTTCTGTATGATGCTTTATTGTATAGAGTTCTATGTTTTAATCTACTGTATTAAAATATCTATACACTTTTCATTTTATGTGGCTTTTTTTTTTCTTTTTCATTTTGATGTCTTTGATGTTTTGGCTTCAGTCATCAAAATTTAATCAGCTGTCTTTGTAACTCAGAGGAAATACATTCTTGTGCATTTTCCTGATAATTATTAATCTAAGAAGCTTTTAAGAAACACTTTCTGACAGAAAAAATGTCATAATTCATGTGTCCTATCTGCATGACTAGCAAATATAAATTTACACCTTTTTCTTTCTATTAGGTATCTTAAGTACGAGCATAAAAATGGCTTTAACTACGAAGAGCCCTCAACCTCTTCGTTATAATATTATCCTGCTTGGAGAAACAGGAGTTGGGAAAAGTGCTTCAGGAAACACTTTACTGGGGAAAAAGATTTTTATTTCCAAAAAGGTCGTTAACACTCAGAATGTCCAGATGGGGACAGCAGCCATTAATGGTGTGACTCTTAATGTGTACGACACAACAGGACTCTTTACGCCAGAATCAAGTGATTTTTTAAATAAATGGCAGCCTCTGTTCCAGTTAGATGAAACAATCTGCACTGTAATTCTCTTGGTGATGAAGGCAGACAGATTTACTTCAGAAGATCAGCAAATCTTTGATCTGATTGAGGAGTTGATACCAGAATGGCTCCTCCAGAACACATGGATCCTCTTCACCAGAGGAGATGAGCTGGAGAGAAAAGATCTTACTATAGAAGAGTTTATAGAAGCCACAGAGGGACTGAAGAGAGTCGTGGAGAGATTTCACAATAGATATCATGTCTTCAACAACTTCTCACAAAGTCCAGAGCAAGTCAGAATGCTAATTAATAAAATTAAAAAAGCTGCACAAATTTGTAAGTATATTCCTATACACACACACACACACACACACACACACACACACACACACATATATATATATATATATATACACACACACACTGTATGTATGTATAATGTATGTATAATAAATACACAGCTCCAGAGATGGGACTTCCTAGGACAACACCACTGCACCCTGAAGAAGATCCTCATCACAGGAGAATTGTGCTGGTGGGGAAGACTGGTGTTGGGAAGAGCGCTACAGGAAACACCATCCTGGGAGAGAAGAGATTCAGATCTGAGTTTGGTTTTTCCTCTGTAACATTACAGTCTGAGGTTCAACATGGAGAGGTTTCAGGGAGGAATGTATCTGTGATTGACACACTAGGGTTATTCGACACAACACTGTCCCATGAAGAGTTAAGTGTGGAGATAGGGAGGAGTATTTATCTGTCCAGTCCAGGACCTCATGCTTTACTTTACGTCCAGCCTGTTAATATCAGGTTCACTGAACAGGAGGAAAATGTTATACAGAAATTGGAGGAGATTTTTGGAAGAGAGATGAAAAAATACACAATGATTCTCTTCACTTATGGAGACCTGTTGAACGGGAAGTCTGTGGATAAGTTGATTCAGCAGAACAGATCTCTCAGCAGGCTAGTTGAGGTGTGTGGAGGTGGATATCATGTCTTTCATAATGAAGACCTGAGAAACAGAGAGCAGGTCAGTGAGCTACTACAGAAGATAGACAGAATGGTGGAGAAGAATGGAAAAACCTGTTACTCAAATGAGATGTTTGAGGAAGCAGCAAAATTCAGGAGAGTGGAAGAGGAGGACAGTAAGAGAAGGGGGGAAACGGAGAGACTCAGAAGAGAGGAGGAGAGAAGGTGGAGGGAGGAAACAGAGAGACTCAAGCAAGAGCTAGAGGAGAGGAGGTGGGAGGAAAAAGAGAGACACATAAGAGAGGAGGAGGAGAGGAGGTGGAGGGAGGAAACAGAGGGACTCAAGCGAGAGCTAGAGAGACTCAAGCAAAAGGAGGAGGAGAAGAGAGGGAATAATAAGGGTTTCAAAGAGTTTTTCAAAAGAAGGAAGCATTATTTGCTTGCTGCTGGTGTTGTTGGATGTGGAGGTGGAATTCTATCTGGAAGTGTAGTAGGAGCTATAGTGGGTGGTGTTGTTGGAGGTCCTGTAGGTGCAGGCATTGGTGCAGGCATTGGTTCTGGTGCAGGTTTTGTTCTTGGAGGAGCTGGAACTGGTATCAGCATTGTCTCACATATACTTGTAGATAAATTCAAGCAGAGAAGGCAGAGCACACAGGGAGAAAGTGCCACAGAAAATGCACCAGAGGAAAGTGGGTTTGTATCACCTGATTTGGAGCTCATGTTTGCGGAGGAAAACATTTCAGAGTCAACTCACTTGATAGATAAGTCTAATTTAAGGCAGCGGATATTATGGAGTCGATTTATAAATCAGGACTAAACTAGGCAAGTCACAATGTTATGCATTTATATACATTTTAAACAGTATTAATATGCTTCTTACTAGTCAACTTTGGGGTGGTAACAGTAACACGGCATCAGTGAGTATTTTACTGTAACACACACACAGTGTTTATTACTGACTTATTGCATGTATTTAATCGTGTTTTGAAAAAATACATTTTTTTTGTTCTAACTGATTACTCTGTTGACAAATATATTTTAAGATCTTAAGGAAGTTTGTTATTGATATTACTTCATATTTTTGTGATTGCAGTGGTGATTGTTGTCATTTTAAATCTTCACACATTGTTTCATTAAGTTTATAATAAGTCATAAAACAGCTTGCTGTGCAAATATATATTTAAATTGATTCATATCCAAGGTCCTTGTGTTGTAACTATTAAGATAAGATGTTAAGATACAGAAATATGTCCTGCTATGTGCTCAGGTTCAATGTCGGTTTGTTCTGTATACGATGCATGTTATTGTTCTATTGTTTATATTAATGCAGGAATGAGATGTGGAGAGTGTTAGGAAAGTTTTGCTCATATGTTGGTAGTTTGTACAATGCAAGTCGTGGATAGTCTACATGTTCTTTACTTGCTCTGTCTCACTGATTTCAAGAGTCACTTGTATTAAAATACAAAACAACCTTTGAAAGCTTACATTCAATTAAAATGATTCCCTCTATCGCTGTCATTATGTCATTATATTAACCAACTGTCAAAGTGTGAAATAGTATAAGTGCATCAAACATAACCATAACTATACAGAAACGTGCACTTGTAGCTAGGGGTTACATCATAGTCTTGTTATGTATAACATAATATACAAAACCCACTGTTAGCTTGCTAGGAGCTGCCACTTTAAAAAGCTACATTAAGTGATGGTGCTCATCAATGGGTGTGAACTTTTTTTCTTCATGGTGTGTAGCAGGCTAGTTCAATACAGACTTTACATTAGGGGTGGCTGTGGCTCAGGTGGTAAAGCGGGTTGTCCACTATTCGCAGGGTAGGCAGTTCGATTCCCGGCCCACGTGCATCCACATGCTGAAGTGTCCTTCACACTGGACCCCAAGTTGCTCCCAATGGCAGGCCAGCACCTTGTTCTTCTCCACAATTCTGTGTGTGAATGGTTGAATGGGAAACAGTGTAAAGTGCTTTGTACACTGTATAAGTGCATTTATATATGTCAATTTATCATTCTCTGAAACAGACACCATGTTGTGCCTTTCCCCTGCCGCTCATACACTGTAATCAGAGGATATTATACCATGAAATGTATTTCAGTTTCTGTTAACACTGAGATGTGCTGTCAGAGTGAAGAGCTGAAGACAGTGGCGAGGCCATAAAGTGAACCCTGGTAAACCAGAGTGGAAACTCAAATGCCAGCAATCACACAAAACAAGTTAACTGATTTAACAAGTTTTCAAAAAAAATTTTTTTAAACCTACTCATGACCTAATTCACTTTAGTTCACAACCAGTGTTGGGTAAGTTACTCCAAAAACGTAATGAATTAGTAATTACTAGTTAGTTTTTAAAACTGTAATGAGATTACTTTAGTAATTACTCTGTATACAAAATAATCACAAACTAATTACTTATTAATTATTTTTTTTTTGGAGTAACTTACCCAACACTGCTTACCAAACACAGGTATCTTGTTCAGTATGCAGCTGCAAGATGGCAATTTTGGCGAATTCACCTCAAATTCACATCAAATTTAACAATGCAATGTTACAGTGACAAGTGCTTTAAAAATTACTGGTGCAACTCAGAGAGGTGGATTTTTCCCCCAGGAAAATAACTTACATTTCACAGTGATGTTCTTGCCTGAACGTGTCATGCATTCAAAGTAAAACGGCCCATCGTTGCTTCTGCCATCCTGTCACAAGAACGCAGGCGTGTTGGGTTTGTCAACAAGTTTAAAGCAAGCGCAATCATTGGACTTTGAATTTAGTCTTAAAAATTCTTTGTTTATTTATTGTTTAATATTATTTAAATACTATATGTAACAAAAGTATTGCATTTTATTTAAAAAGTAACTAATTAAATTATTGAAAAATAAAGAGAAATCCCTTACACTACTTTTTACAAGGAAATGGAATGTGTTACACCCAACACTATCCACAACACAGTGCTGTTATCATCAGTGCCAGTTATTTACTGTAGCATACACAGACGCTCACACACACACACACACACACACACACACACACACACACACACACACACACACACACCTACAGCAGATAAAAAGCACATGATGCTTTGAGTCATGCTTAACATTACATGACAACTAAAACCAGCAGTTGAAAACATCACACCTGACATTTAATAAAATAAAGATAGAAAATATGACTCTATTAAACATCTCTAAAATAAGAGATGCTTATACTACTGTGTTTTATGGGTACTTTTGACATGTGTGTGAGGTACAATTTAGATACCACTGCACCCTTGTTTAATTGTGCTTGTAAATTAAAATTTCCATGGTAAATAACAGGTTAATGGACACTGAATACCCCAAAAGTGTGTTTTAGTTTGCTTAAAATAAATGAAAGTCATATATGTCTTATCCATGTCATGTCACAGCATGGGAGCTAATCAGGGTTGGGAGGGTTACTTTAAAAATGTAATCCATTACAGTTACAAATTACTTCATAAAAAATGTAATCAGTAACGTATCACAATATGAAGGTAATGTAATCTGATTACTTTAGGATTACTTCAAGGACACATATGTAAATAAAGTCAAGAGAAAAGCAATATGATCTAAAATACTTTTATTTAGAGCTTAAAAACATGTTCAATGTTGAGATTTGTTTTTGAATAAATAAATAAAGAAAGAAAGAAAGAAAGAAAGAAAGAAAGATCACTTTCCCTGATGCAGGTAATATTACATCACAAAAGCATTTCAGAGAAATGCCCCAGATGTTTTGGCCTTAGCCCCAGGTCTTTTTAAATCCTAGCATTGCCCCTGGTAGTGAGAGTAATAATGGTATCAGTCTAACTAACTACTGCTAGAATTTAAATGTTATGTAGTGCACACAGACCAGTGGAGTGATAGACACAGTAAAATGTACTAGTGCAACAGTTCTCACTCCCAGCCTGTATATAAATACTTATGCTGCTGTGTTTTACAGGTATTTACAGCAACTCTAGCACTGTGCCAACTTTAATTGTCTTGTATATTACTAGCTGATTAAAGTAAAAATGGATGTGCTCATACACTGTTAGAGTTTCCCCTCGTTCTCTGAGTCGATCGCTAGGCGGGGGGCGGACTCGAACACTTCCGCATTCCACTGTGCGCTTTCCAGCCTATTCAAAAACTCTCCGATGGACATTTCATTCATAAAGACTCTCGTGTTGTTTACCTCGGCCATGTGCTTTTTGTTTTCGTTCACGTCATGTCTCCGCCTCCTGTGTTAATCCTTAATTCTCATTGGTTCATGTTATTTCATTGATTCATTGGTTCATTCATTCAATTAATTGATTCATTAGTTAATCATAGTTTAGTTTGGTATAGTTTAAAGTGATCATAGTTCTTGTTCCGATGTCCGTAGCTCCGTGTTTGTGGTTCCCAGACTACTTCCGTGTTTCGAGTGTTTTTTCCTGTCTTTTTGGATTATTACTGACTCTGTGGATTATTGCTCTTTTAGAGAATAAACTTTTCTGCATTTACTGACGTCTCCCCAGCGCATGCATCCTGACTCCCTCTTCCGTCCTACACGTCTGTGTTACGTAACATACGTGATGCTCAGCATGCATGCTTATTAAAAAATAAGTTGTGATCTTGAGTAAAAAACAGTTTTTGTTATCTTTAGATGACAAAAAAATAAATAGCCCATGGCCTTTTCTGGACATCTGTAAAAATGTCTACACTATAGGTCCACAGTTAAATCGTCCCTTTGTCATGGCATATGTTGTTAAAAAGTGGTTTGATTTGAAACCAATTATATGCATTAAAACAAGATCATGAACTGTTTTAAATCAGCCCAAAAATCTGTTTGAAAGCTGTTTTACCAAAGTTATTGCAACCTGTCAATTTTGCTACCAGAGGAGCAAACACACTGGACTTGGTTTACACAAACAAAAAGGACTCCTACAAAGACACACCACACCTCAGAATCTCCATCATAATATCAGTGTAGGGGAAACGGATCTGTTTAAATACATCCTCATCCATAGTGACTTACTTTTACATAATGGAGCAGTTGAGGTTAAGGGTTTTCCTCAAGGCCCACAGTGCTGGGATTTGACCCAACAACTTTCTGAGCAACAGTTCAACGTCTTAACCAAAAGGAAAACTTCTGAGAAACAAAATCTACTGACACCATCTTTTGGCAGAAAAGAGATCAACTTCTACCACTGATCAATGTTCACCAGACAAAATGTGCATTATTAATCATTACATCATAATCATATTAATTACTTAAAAATTTATACCAGGGCAAAATACACCACATAATGGAAAGTTGTGGGAAATGGCTTAACTAAATGTTTTTGTTTATTTTGTAAAGATCAAATCTAGTAATTAAAGTAACGCTTACTAGATTTATAATGAAAAAAGGGTAGGCATAATAAGTGAAGGCTTTAGTCTGCACCTCTTCTCAGCTAATATGTACAATTATGTAATTTATCATGGAAAATTGTTTATGAGGACCGAAAATAAATAATATCTATCTGTCTATCTATCTGTCTCTCTATCTGTCTCTCTATCTCTCTATCTCTCTATCTATCCAGACCCCTTTATTCTTTCCACATTTTTTCATATTGCAGCCTTATCCTTAAATGCTTTAATTTTTTTTTTCACATCAATCTACCCTCCATACTCCATAATGACAAAGCAAAAAACAGATTTGTGATAACTTTGCAAATTTATTCAAAAGAAATATCACATTGACATAATTATTCAGGTCCTTTGCTATGACACTTGAAATTTAGCTCAGGTGCATCTCATTTTTCAGGAAAATCTTTGAGATGTTTCTATACTTTGATTGGAGTCAACTTGTGGCAAATTCAATTTTGGACATGATTTGGAAAAGCACACACCTGTCTATATAACCTGTCTAACAACTAAAAATGCAGATCAGAGCAAAAACCAAGCCATGAGGTCAAAGGAACTGCCTGAAGAGCTCGGAGACAGGATTGTGTCGAGGAACAGATCTGAGGAAGGCAACAGTTTTTTGTTTTTTTTGCTGCATTGAAGGTTCCCAAGAGCACGGTGGCCTCCATAATTCTTAAATGGAAGAAGTTTGGAACAACCAGGACTCTTCCTAGAGCTGTCCGCCCGGCCAAACTGAGCAATCAGGGGAGAAGGTCCTCAGTAAGAGAGGTGACCAAGAACCCGACGGTCAGTCTGCTTGAGCAAAAAAATGTCAAGTTCCAAGCGTTTTTTCTGTCATGGCCCCCCAGGGGGTATTCCCCCATGGACCACTAGAGGGCACCCTTGTTCCCCCCTTTTGTCATTGTTGTTTCTTCTGTTTGCACAGTGTTTTATTATTTAGTACATGTACATATTAGGAATTAGTATGAATTAGTTTTTTTTTTTTACACATGTAATCTTATTTGTTGTGATTATCATTTACTATTAATATGTTTGTGTGATTACGTCTATGTCTATAGTGACAATATAGTGTACTGTATATATTATTATTACTATTATTCTCTTATATAAGCTCATTAACATTTCAGTTCAGGGAAATTTATTCTCAGTAGATAGGCTGAAAAAATAAACCAGGTTTTATTTAACAAAATTGTGTCTTTAATGAACCGTGTTTAAGTATAAAAATATCTAGACACAAAACATTTAGACATTTAATTCTGGTAAATTTTTTACAGTCAAGTATTTTATCCAAATGTTGTGTGAATCATTGTGTTTTCTTACTATATCATAATAATAAAAAGAATCAGAATCTAATAGACAGTTTTCACACTGTAAACATGTTTTAAATAGAAATACAGTAAATACAGTACAGTAATAGCATTAAAATGTACCTAATTAGCAAATTCCATGAATCAACTGAAAAGCCAATTATGTTCATTCCACCGAAATAAAAACCACAGTCTTGTATCCATCCAAGGTTTGGACTGAGTGAAAATTATTAACACATTGATTTATAGAGGAAATAATTAAATTAAATTTTCACCCAGTGTCCTGGGTTTAGACCCAAATGCACAAAGGGTATTTCCTGACAACATCCTGCTGTATGAAACAATGATAATAAACAAATTATGTAAACACAAATGACACACAAACCCAGTGTACTATAAACATGTACAGAAACAAACACAACAGTGTAAACTCTTATCCTACATTAGAGGTGACAGAGTTTGTGTAATAACTTCTCAAAATGCTCTGACACAGTTTGGGAAGTTCAGCCATCAGTATGGAGTTCTCCTGAAGAATGTTTACAGGGAGAATTGAGTGTTTCATTCGTAGTAACGTGGATGTTTTCCTCTCTTCCTCCAGAGGGCGCTTTAGAGTTCAATCACAATGTGAAATCAATTTAAATGTTTTTTTTCCAGTCTTAATAAACTCATCATCACAAGCTTTACTCACCTGTTACTGCCATCATCTGTTCTATCAATCTCTCACACAACGTCTACAAACAAAAAGACAAGAAATAACATCTCACAACTCCTTTCTTCTGAAAACACATGATCATGTATTGGGCTCGATTTGTGTTTTTAGGGAGAAGATTTACCTCAGGTCTGATTTACAGCTGATTTATACTTCTGCAAACACGTATCTGCGAGTGCGTCAACGTGTTCATGAGCGTGTGAACATGGTGAAGTGTTCATATAAAGGTGAGTGTGTCCTTTTACATAGGTCACGTGAACCACACCAGAACTTAACGAATTAGGGAGTAAAGAAGAAAAAAAAAAACAGTTGTGTTCTGTGTGTCACTGTAAGAATAATAATATGTAGATATCACCATGTGGTTTACATCTCAAATGTGCAGAAGATGTGCATGAATCTGTCTGATTATTTGGATGATATAAATATATAGTCTTTATAGCACTTTATAGTCACATTTACCAACAACATCGTGGTTAAAATTTCCAGTAAATTTTGTCCATTATACAGTAATCTAATCACATGTCATGTGTGACTCACGTGTGGTGTTCATTTATAGGTGTCTAAGCAGAAGTTTAGTGGTTATCACACTTGCCTCACAACTCCAGGATTGGTGGTTTCAATCTCACCTCCGTAGTGTGTGATTGTGTGTGTGATTGTGTGTGTGATTGTGTGGAAGCTATGAATAAAAACACTATTAATCTGAACTCAATTAAACCTGCAGATGAAATATCACAACGTCTCATTAAAATGTTTCTGAGTACACAACCGGACACACCTCCCCGCCAACCAGAGATCATCTAAAGACCGGTGGACGCAGAGCTCCACAGATGGTCAGGAGGGATGTGTGCCACATTTACCCATAATCCCCCTCTCCTGTCCATGACACAAATACACAAATACATGTTAAAGCAGAAGTATAAATCAGGCTATATACAGCAGACAATGACAACAAACGGAATCAGGAGGAGGAGCAGCAAGTAGAGCTGACCTGATTCACACACACACACACACACACACACACACACACACACACACACACACACACACACACAGAGTTTGTTCCACTATTTAAACACCACAGTTTATTTACTGTGTAAAGAGAAACTGAGATTATTATAAGAAATAAGAAAACCTGATGAAGTCTTCACTGCATTATATTTATAACCAATATTATTTCCACACAGGAGTAAATAAATAAATCTAATGGCTTAATCAATATTTGTGATGTTTACCTGCTAAAACTACCGGACGGGTACAGCGAACGCTCCACTGATAATAAACTGATTTAAAAACCATTGATGTGGTGATGTTTTTTGTGAGTAGACATTTATTTATGTAACATTTATGAAAAGAGTCTCCAGTGTCAGCACTTTGTAACAGTCAGAGATAAGATAAAGGTACGGTAATATAAAGCTGTGACTTTAAGTTACGTAACATTAAATGCAACTATAAACGGATAAAAGCTATAAACATTATAAATTGTAGTTGTTGGCATGTTGCTGTGGTGTACGGGGAATAAAACACTTGGGGTAATGCTGTTATTGGAAAATAATCAACTTTGGCATGGTAAGAATAACTTCACCTAATCACACCAGCCCAGTGTTGATTATTTTCCCAAAACTGCACAAGTGTGCATTTTCAAGAGTGTTGAAAATGAAAATCCTAGAATCACCCCTGGCTTTAACTGCACTTGCATCCGTCTCTATTCTCATTACATAACATCCCTCATGTCCATCTTTTGAATGTGAGTCAGGGGTTGATGTTTAGCTGTAACCAGCACACCACAAGATGGCGGTCAGAGCTCAGTCACGTTCACAGTAGCGCGCGCGCGCGTGTTGACTTGTTGACGTTGGAAACACACACACACACACACACACACACACGGTGCTAATGTGGCTAACGAAGCTGGATCTTCATGACGGATGAAGGTGGAGGAATCATGCAGCACATCTGTGGATCAGGTATAAACACTTATATCTCAGCGTTTAAAGGTTTAAATCGACAGAGATTCCGCGATCCTGTTAGATAGTTGACAGTTAAATTTGGTTTAGCTGAAAAGAGCTGTTAGCTGTGAACAAGAGGTTTCATTTGAGATTAACGTCATACATAGATATATTTAGATATTTGTGCTTTACGTTGTATTTGTGTCTGATAAAAATGTTTTGTTTGTTTTTTTCCACCCCATTGTTTTAAATATCTTCGTGTATTTTTCTCCCACTCGCATTCTGACGGGCTACGTTTCTGCTCTGTGATTGGCTAACCCTGCTGTCTGACAGGTGGATCGGTTGTGAGTAACCGATCCTAGCGCCGGGGTGGGCGGGGCTTGTCAGACTGTAGGCGGGAACGAAAATAAAAGCATGGGAAAATGTCTAAATATATATATATATATATATATGTTAGATTTATTTCTGGGTTATCAGGATAACTTCTTAATCTTAAACTTAATCTTCAGATGAGACCTATGACGAACCTAAGTCAGTTTTATCACCATAGTCACAAATCTTCTGAAATTAGGAAGGAGATATTATAAATAACCGTCATTTATAATGTATTTCTATGCATATTAACTTGATTTATATAATATTTTAAAATAATATTTAAAACAGGTAGAGTATAAGTATTACTACATGTTTATAATCTTTCAGTCATTCAGTCGGTATTGTGTTAATCAAAGTGGAATGGACGATGTTTGTACACAATGTTCATGCTGTATTTGCACTGTGACCATAATCTAATACACAATATAATTAGCTAAACTGCAACTTTTCACTGTTTTCCAGAAAGTAACTGTGTACAGAGGAGTGAAGAGAACAACAGAGATGAACATGAACTCAGACTCGTGCTCATTGGTCGGACAGGCTCAGGAAAGAGCGCTACAGGAAACACCATCCTCGGACGACGTCATTTCCTGTCTGCGCCGAGCACGAGCTCGGTGACCGAGGTGTGTGAGCAGGGAAGTGCTGAGTTACCTGAGGATGAGGTGGATAAAAGCACTAAGGTGTTGGTGGTGGACATGCCAGGATTTGGAGACACTCGATCAGATCCCAGTGAGATTCACGCAGAGATCGCCAAGTGTGTGGCGCTGAGTGCGCCCGGTCCTCATGCCTTCCTGCTGGTCATTCAGTTGGGACGCTACACGGAACATGAAGACCGAGCTGCTCAGGAGATGCTGCGAATATTTGGGGAGTCTGCTCTACAGCGCCACACGGTGGTCGTATTTACCCGCGGGGATGATTTGGAAGAAAGTGGTGGTGATTTGGAGTTGTTTCTGGGTAAGGATGCTCCAAAAGCTTTGAGATCTTTACTGGAAACTTGTGGAAGAAGATACCATGTCCTGAACAACAGAAACTTGGAGAACAGGAAGCAGGTGAAGGAGCTGCTCAGAAAAGTGGAGAAGATGGTGGAGGAGAATGGAGGGCAGTACTACACCAGCGCAATGTTCCAGGAGGCAGAGCTTGCTATCCGTGAGGAACAGGAGAGGCTGATGAGCCAGGGGGAGGCAAACATGGAGGGGGCCTTGGTGTTGGCCAAGAGGAGGAGGAAGGATTGTGAGGAGAGAGCAGAGGAGATGTGGGTAGAGGAGAGATCAGTTGAGAGGTGGTGGTTGCTGAAGGAAGGATGGCAGAAATGGAAAGACAGAGAGAGAAGAGGAAGGCGTGGGTTAGAGTCTTTCCGCACTGAAGCAGCACTCTCGCCAAAGGTTCTAGAGAAGGTGAAATTGTTAGTGGCAGCCGGAGCGACAGGATTTGCAGTGGGGGCAGTTTGCGGTGCTGTTGCCCCTTTTGCTTTGGCAGCAGGAGCTTCTGTGGTGGGTAGTTCGGTGGGTATCACTGCAGGTGTGGCCGGAAAAACTGCTGTAGCTATAGGGGCAGCGATGGGAGGTGTGGTCGGTGGGGCCAATGGGGTATTAGTTGGAGCAGAAGCAGCAGCACCTGGGGAGGCAGCACTAGACACTCTGCAGCAGGTAGGTCTGATAGGGGTCACAGTGGTGGGTGGGGCTGCAGTGGTGGGTGGAGCGTTGGGGGTGGGTGCAGGACTTGTGGCAGCTGGACTTGAGGGTGGTGCTGCGATAACCGGAGCCGAAACAGTTAGCATTGCTAGTGCTGGAGCTGGAGCTGCACCACAGGCACTAGGGGGTGTAGTGGAGGGTATAGCAACTAGCAGTGGTCTGACACGTGCAGCGGGAACAGGCGGATGCATTTTAACAGCAGTGACAGAGCTCGGAAGAGTCGCAGCTGGAGTTGTGCTGGCTGGAGGAATGGTGGTGAAAGTGGTGAAAGAGAAAGTTCGCTTGGCGAATGGATGCACAGAGAGAAAGTCATATGAGGTATACTGGAATAAAATAAGTGGCAGCGCTAAGTAGGCATGTGCTGATTTTAAAGTGTAACATCGCAGTACTAGCCTAAGCTTTCATTTCTGTAGTATCAACATATGACATCGCCAGCTGCTGTCATCTTGGTTCAAATAAACTTACAGTCTGGATTTTTTTTAGGAGTTTGGCTTTTGTAGCTACCCAGCATACATCCTTAGCATAGTCACTAACACAAGCTAGTAAATAACATTCACTGGCTGAAAGAGTTTGCTATCCACCATCGTTTCACATTCTCGGTCCTGTCTGGTGAACACAATCAGAGTATTACCTTCTCCAAGAAGGACACGCATGATGCTCCCTCAGAAGAAACTTTAGAAGACAACTGTTCTCATCTTAACCTGGAGAAGCCTTGAGACTTAATCAATTCTCTGTCCAAAAACGCTGGAAGTGAAACTGTATTGACGTGAGCCCTCAGCACAGATTCACTAACATGTGCTGTGTTTTGTATTTGATCAGTTCTCAGAGTGTCCTTTGTATGAAGTTGTATGAACTATGATACCTTTATTGGCTTCATTAATCGAGATAATCCTTTTTTTTTTTTTTATACTTCATGAATGAAAAATCTTCTTAAACACGATTAAACCTAATGAAGTATATCATTCATTTAGCTATTCCAGCATATTAGCACATATTAGTTTTTGTAGTTATGATGATTATACGCATCAAAACAACATTTTCATATCTATAGGCATGTTCGGCTATTACATTGTTTGATCCGTGAAGCTGCATTAAATCCAAAGTGAAGGAAAGTTGTTGCTTTGCTTAAATGAAATGCTCACAATGATGTGTCTTACAATAAAGCAGAACAATAAAGCATGGAAATAAAATTTTATTATTGTATTGTAGTTACACTTCCACCACTTTCGTCTTTGACCACTGCTACCTTAAACTACATCATGTTACATAACTGTAAAGGAGTTCTGATCCACACTTTCCTCAGGCCCACATACCAGGATGGAAATATGCTGAACGTATCTGAATCTGAAATTTCATGCTGATGAGACTGTATCTTAGAGCAGAATGCTAACCAAAGCTTACAGTCAGGCCACTTTTGCCCTAAATTTGAAATACTGCACAAGGATCACATTTGCCCAAGATTCCAGATGCTGGGAAAACCTTTATCATGCCATTAGTCCACTTTTAACCCACAACACACTTGTGATTCTTGTATCTGGCCTGTATGTAGAAAAACTGCACCTTATTTATCTGGAAATACCTGCTATATCTGCAGTTATACCACATTTCTTGATTGGTCAGAAGCTGTTGATTCATTTTCTATAACAGCAGCTCTGACATTACTACAGCTTTATATTAATGTGTTTGTTATTAGTATATTATCATTTTAAAAGTAACAGCTCATTCACCGGGACTTGTACAGCAAAAACTCCACATAAACCACGACTAATAATAAATTATTTAACAAAATAAAAATGTAAATGTTAACATGGTGTAGTTTTCTGTAAGGAGAGATGTGTTTAACGTTTATGGAAGGAGTCTCCAGTGTCAGCGCTGTGTAACAGTCGAGAGGTAATGCTGTAACCTTTTTTGTAAATTTTCAAAGACAGGACATGTTACAATAACGATTGACAAATTGCTGTGGTATAAGAGAAATAAAACACGTAGGGGGTATTCATAGGGGAAATAAAACACGTAGGGGGTATTCATAGGGGAAATAAAACACGTAGGGGGTATTCATAGGGGAAATAAAACACGTAGGGGGTATTCATAGGGGAAATGGTTTCTCGGGGTGTGGGGGTTTGTAACACCGGTAACTTCATTACACCACCCTGGCACTTATTATTTTTTCAGAGTGATAATGCGTTTTATTCTTTACATATTCAGCTGTCCATCCTCTTACAGTTGCAATAATGTAAATATAATAGAAGTACCATTTTTCATTACAGATATACAGGTGCATCTCAATAAATTAGAATGTCGTGGAAAAGTTCATTTATTTCAGTAATTCAACTCAAATTGTGAAACTCGTGTATTAAATAAATTCAATGCACACAGACTGAAGTAGTTTAAGTCTTTGGTTCTTTTAATTGTGATGATTTTGGCTCACATTTAACAAAAACCCACCAATTCACTATCTCAACAAATTAGAATACTTCATAAGACCAATAAAAAAAACATTTTTAGTGAATTGTTGGCCTTCTGGAAAGTATGTTCATTTACTGTACATGTACTCAATACTTGGTAGGGGCTCCTTTTGCTTTAATTACTGCCTCAATTTGGCGTGGCATGGAGGTGATCAGTTTGTGGCACTGCTGAGGTGGTATGGAAGCCCAGGTTTCTTTGACAGTGGCCTTCAGCTCATCTGCATTTTTTGGTCTCTTGTTTCTCATTTTCCTCTTGACAATACCCCATAGATTCTCTATGGGGTTCAGGTCTGGTGAGTTTGCTGGCCAGTCAAGCACACCAACACCATGGTCATTTAACCAACTTTTGGTGCTTTTGGCAGTGTGGGCAGGTGCCAAATCCTGCTGGAAAATGAAATCAGCATCTTTAAAATGCTGGTCAGCTGAAGGAAGCATGAAGTGCTCCAAAATTTCTTGATAAACGGGTGCAGTGACTTTGGTTTTCAAAAAACACAATGGACCAACACCAGCAGATGACATTGGACCCCAAATCATCACAGACTGTGGAAACTTAACACTGGACTTCAAGCAACTTGGGCTATGAGCTTCTCCACCCTTCCTCCAGACTCTAGGACCTTGGTTTCCAAATGAAATACAAAACTTGCTCTCATCTGAAAAGAGGACTTTGGACCACTGGGCAACAGTCCAGTTCTTCTTCTCCTTAGCCCAGGTAAGACGCCTCTGACATTGTCTGTGGTTCAGGAGTGGCTTAACAAGAGGAATACGACAACTGTAGCCAAATTCCTTGGGACATCTGTGTGTGGTGGCTCTTGATGCCTTGACCCCAGCCTCAGTCCATTCCTTGTGAAGTTCACTCAAATTCTTGAATTGATTTTGCTTGACAATCCTCATAAGGCTGCGGTTCTCTCGGTTGGTTGTGCATCTTTTTCTTCCACACTTTTTCCTTCCACTCAACTTTCTGTTAACATGCTTGGATACAGCACTCTGTGAACAGCCAGCTTCTTTGGTAATGAATGTTTGTGGCTTACCTAGTGAACCAAACTGAGAGACCATTTTGAAGGCTCAGGAAACCTTTGCAAGTGTTTTGAGTTGATTAGCTGATTGGCATGTCACCATATTCTAATTTGTTGAGATAGTGAATTGGTGGGTTTTTGTTAAATGTGAGCCAAAATCATCACAATTAAAAGAACCAAAGACTTAAACTACTTCAGTCTGTGTCATTGAATTTATTTAATACACAAGTTTCACAATTTGAGTTGAATTACTGAAATAAACGAACTTTTCCATGACATTCTAATTTATTGAGATGCACCTGTATTTACCAATAATTTAAATTTTACCTCAACATTTTCCATTGATCACAGATCACTTCATTTCTGTCCTAACACTGTAATTACTCTGTTAATAGCTGTATTTTATCACTCACAAAATTCCTGAAGCACTTTAAACTGTTATATAATCTCTATATATGTGAGTAAACACTTTCCTGAGTATTTACATTCGTGAAATAGTTTTTAAAGACCACAGTAAAAGAAGCTGGAGGCGGCTGTGATGCAACTCCAGCAAAACAAACAAGTGGAGATAGCCCCGCCTCTTTTATACATATTCATGTATTTTTGTACCCGCTGCTGGATATGCATTAGCACAGCCGTTCACAAAGCCCTGAGTGGGCGGGGCGTATTCAAATCAGAATGAAACCTCTGCTCATCGACGTACTATCAGACCACGCTGCAGCGAGCGACACGATTGGTCCAGACCGCCTGATCTCGCGACAGCAACGAGGTCGATGGAGCCAATCAGGCGTCTAGAAGGTGGAAAAAAAACACACATCGGTTGTTTGTGGATGATGTCAATGGTGGAAACCAAGATGGCGGCGTTTGTAGAGGAAGGCAGTCTTCGCCCAAGCGATGCGGCGGGAGGCGTCTTTTAATCTCTCTTAAAAAAGTTTAGTAATTTAAAAACTATAACAACCACCAGGAGCCGGAAGTAACGGATCAATGTGAGAGAATGGACGACGGAGGATTTATAATGGATACTATGGACCCGAGTCTGTCTGAGCTCGGAGATGAGTTCACTCTGGGAGACATCGACGGTAAACAGGACAATAAAATCATAATATTTCTGTAAATATTAAAGCACTTCCTGTGAGTTTAGGTTCATATGAGGCGAGTTTAATAGGCTGGGAGCTGAGTAACAGTCTGATGTTTATAAAAGTTCACTACAGGATGTAATGATGACTTCCGCTTACCTCCATCTCACAGAAATCACACATTTGTCCTGGTTTGAGTTTAAACGATATATCATTTACATTACATCATACTGCTGCTGAGTTCTGGGCTGTGATTGGTCAGGAGGTGTTGATTAGTTTTCTATAACAGCAGCTCTGACAGTAGCGCAGCTGCACATCACAGCTTTATATTAATGCGCGTGTTCTAATACGTTATCGTTTCTATAGTAACCAACAGATTTAAAACGTGTGTAATCATTGATGTGGTGAAGTAACGTGTGTGGAAGGAGTCTCCAGTGTCAGCGCTTTGTAACAGTCAGTCAAGAGGTAAAGCTGTATCTTTAACCTTTCAGACATCTTCAGGACAGAGGAGTTTACACTGCTTCGTGGGTTTCTCCATAACTTACATAAGTTATTATTTCTGTCTTATTAAGCTGAAGAGAGAGAATAGAGAGAGAGAGAGAGAATAGAGAGAGAGAGAGAGAGAATAGAGAGAGAGAGAGAATAGAGAGAGAGAATAGAGAGAGAGAGAGAATACAGAGAGAGAGAGAATAAAGAGAGAGAGAGAGGATAGAGAGAGAGAATAGAGAGAGATGTGGACATGCCCATAACACTTGGGGTTGTGCTGTTATTGGAAAATAATGAACTTTAATGTGTAACTCCACTCCAGCACTCTGTGTGTGTGTGTGTGTGTGTGTGTGTGACTGTGTGTGTGTGTGTGTGTGTGTGTGTGTGTGTGTGTGAGTGTGTGTGTGTGACTGTGTGTGTGTGTGTGTGTGTGTGTGTGTGTGTGTAACTGTGTGTGTGTGTGAGTGTGTGTGAGTGTGTGTGACTGTGTTTATGAATAAAGTGTGTAGAGCAATAATGCATGATGTCTACAGTCAGAGAGTGTAGTGTTTGTGTGTGTGTGTGTGTGTGAGTGAGTGTGTGTGAGTGTGTGAGTGTGTGAGTGTGTGAGTGTGTGTGTGTCTGTGTGTCTGTGTGTGTGAGTGTGTGTGACTGTGTTTATGAATAAAGTGTGTAGAGCAATAATGCATGATGTCTACAGTCACAGAGTGTAGTGTTTGTTTGTGTGTGTGTGAGTGAGTGTATGTGTCTGTGTGTGTGAGTGAGTGTGTGTGTCTGTGTGTGTGTCTGTGTGTGTGTGTGTGTGTGGGAGTGAGTGTGTGTGTCTGTGTGTGTGTCTGTGTGTGTGTGTCTGTGTGTGTGGGTGAGTGAGTGTGTGTGTCTGTGTGTGTGTCTGTGTGTGTGTCTGTGTGTGTGTGTGTGTGCGCACACACACACTTTGTTTTTTAATGTATCAGTTTATCTGTGATGTGCTGCTGCTGTTATAGGAAAATAATTCATGTTGAAACAAGTGAGTTCCTGTTCTCACTTACACTATAGCAGCTATAAACACTCACTCTCTCACCAGCATCTGTCTATCCTCTCTCTCTCTCTCTCTTTACTCTCTCTCTCTCTCCTCTCTCTCTCCTCTCTATCCTCTCTCTCTCTCTCTCTCCTCTCTATCCTCTCTCTCTCTTTACTCTCTCTCTCTCTCTCTCTATCCTCTCTCTCTCTCTCTCTATCCTCTCTCTCTCTTTACTCTCTCTCTCCTCTCTATCCTCTCTCTCTCTTTACTCTCTCTCTCTCTCTCTCTCTCTCTCTCTCTCTCTATCCTCTCTCTCTCTCTCTCTCTCTCTCTCTCTCTCCCTCTCTCTCTCTCTCTCTCTCTATCCTCTCTCTCTCTCTCTCTCTCTATCCTCTCTCTCTCTTTACTCTCTCTCTCTATTCTCTCTCTATCCTCTCTCTCTCTACCATCAGGACGTGTTTGTTCTTGTTAGATGTGGTGATTAAGTTTAATCCAGTCGGATGTGAACCCCGGAGCTCCTCACAGTGATGTAGTCAGGGGTTAGTCTTGGCCGTGTCCCACCCACCACCCAGAGTGCACTCTGCTCTGAGGAAACTGCTGTCTGCCCTCTTCCACATACATACAGCTGTCGTCCCTGTGATTGATGCTGTTCTATTACACCATGAATTTATAATAATCCCCGGGGGAACAGTTTATTCTCCTGTAGTTCCACTTCACTGCAGAACACATACGAGTCCTCGTGTGAAACTCTGGTCATGTTGGTGTTTTTCTACTCTAACACTCAGTAATGCAGCTCTTTACATTATTCCTGAAGCTCTTTACAGTTTCTGACAGTGTCACTGTGTTGGGGTGGTCATGTGACCGATCCCCAAACACTTTCCTGCTTGCATTTTTGTATGGATGAAGATATTTTCAAACAGTTTCAAACAATTATCATACGTAACTACTTACTATCACACGTGTGTGTGTGTGTGTGTGTGTGTGTGTGTGTGTGTGTGTGTGTGTGTGTTGTGATGAGATGTTGTTTAAACTTTAACACAGGACCAACAAATTATTTTACTTGTGAAAAACATTTTGTACAAAAGCAGTGACGATTAAAACATTTCTGTTATTTATTTATTTCATTTCATGCAGATTGTTGCTAAATAATTTCTTCAGCACAAGCATCACATCTGCTGTCAGTCGTGTTCATAAATTATCCAGAGTAAATCTCAGTATTATAAGAATCAGCACAGATATTATTTTTGTTCACAGATACACGTTTTTCACTTTGACTCTATATTATAGAAATATGATTTTATTTATGCCACTCAGCATTTGTATGGCTGTGAGATGGAGATGTGATCTGAACTGCCCCATACTGCATACACTATGGAAGTGGAAACATTTTATAAATTGCATAACTGCCCCCGTGAACACTAAAGAACCCTAACCCCAAACCCTAACCCCAAACCCCAACCCCAACCCTAACCCCAAACCCCAACCCTAACCCCAACCCTAACCCCTAACCCCAACCCCAACCCCAACCCTAACCCCAACCCTAACCCCAAACCCTAACCCCGCTGCTCCAGTACCTCAGGTGGCGCTGTTTTAGTTTCATGACAAACTCTATGAGTACAGAAAGAAGATTGCTGCACACATATATATATATATATATATATATATATATAGGAAGATAATGTAGCACGTGTATACGTTAAAGGTCAAAGGTCATAAGTTCAAGGATGCTGTATTTTGTCCAAATTTTTTTAAAAGCCTTCTCATTCTCATTCTCTCTCTCTCTCTCTCTCTCTCTCTCTCTCTCTCTCTCTCTCTCTCTCTCTCTCTTTACAGAGATGCTGCAGTTTGTCAGTAATAACTCAGAGTTTTCTGATCTCTTTGACAACCCCATGCAAAATGGACCAGCGCATCCGGTACAGTCGACCAACCCCATCACCATGACGACCACCACTTCTGCTCCCACTGCTTTGGTCACACCCACCACACACGCACCTGTGCAGACCATTGCAATCAGTCAGCAGAGCCGAACAGCACCGTTACTGCAGCCCCGACCACAACCACAGACACACATACAGGTAGACCCCGTGCAAACACGCACACACACACACACACACACACACACACAAACACACAGGTAGACCCCGTGCAAACACGCACACACACACACACACACACACACACACAAACACACAGGTAGACCCCGTGCAAACACGCACACACACACACACACACACACACACACACACACACAGGTAGACCCCGTGCAAACACGCACACACACACACACACACACACACACACACAAACACGCGCACACACACACACACACACACACACACACAAACACACATACAGGTAGACCCCGTGCAAACACACACACACAAACACACGCACACACACCCAAACACACATACAGGTAGACCCCATGCAAACACACACGCACACACACACACAAACACATGCACACAAACACATGCACACACACCCAAACACACATACAGGTAGACCCCGTGCAAACACACACACACAAACACACGCGCACAC
>CM042544.1:487269-497269 GCA_023630585.1 Cranoglanis bouderius
GGGTATCAACTGACATCAAGATGTTCATAAATTTCTGGGGGTTTGTTTGGTTTTTTTTGGGGGGGAACAAATGACATTGACCACTTTAGGTAAGAACTCTTTAACCAATTCACCCTCAGAGAAACATTTTCCATTTGTACCACTGTGACTAACTATCTCCTGTAATGTTCTCCAGCGCCCCCTGGCTCTGATATAAAGTTCTACCAGGATATCTTCCAGCTGCTTCTGTTTTCTGCCCTTTCATCCCCTGAGTATTTATTGCAATGCCTTTGTTTCATAACGTCTCCTGAAAGTGACAGTCCTGCTGCTGTCTGGTGAAAGGAAACACTGCATGGTATTGGCCAGAGTTTGGACACCCCTGATGTAGGCGGTGATGTAAGTGTGCATGGAGGAGTGGAGTGTAAGGTTAAAGACATAAACATGCAGAAAGCTGAAGTAAATAAAGCAAATATAAGACTGTGGTCTCCATACACAAGTAAAAAAAACAATATTTTAGGTGGCTGAATTCCAGAAAACCGCTAATTTTATACCAAATTGGAGTTTTTCTGCCAGTTATATACTTTATATCTTTACTTAAAGAAAACAATTGAGAAAACTGTGGACTCAAACCTGGGTGTGAGATTTTCCATGTTTTATGTCAATAATGTGTTCTTACACCACCGACATCTCAAACAAACAACTACAATATCGTCATTTTTGTCTCTGACACCAAAATCGGGCTGAAAATTGTAAAGTGTAGACTCAGCTTTACACAGAGAGTCCATCATTTGTGATGATAAGATGGACAGATCCAGTTCCTATCGCTCGTCTCTCAAGTTCACAACAAAACAGCAGTCGGTCATTAACTTTCCACATCCGTGTTCAAGACGGAGCCACGATTTCTGCAACGTTTGCTGTAAAAAAAAACAAAAACGTAACGAATCCAAATGACCGGTTTGAACGATTCCTCGGACCCGTACTACGGCGCGTGTGGTCCGACGTTTTTTCAGTTCCCCGCTCACTACTTTAGTTCCTACCGGCAATTAGTTCCCATTTAACTGTTGACAGAAAAACTTATAAACGTGGTTTCATCATGTCCTGTCTTAGATGACCCGTCATTTAACGTGTAAAGACACGTTAGGAAGAAAAATAAAGCTTGGAAGGAAGTAGCAGAGATCGCTGGTGCCTCTGATGAGTGTACACAGCTAGCACAGTTAGCTTGGTTTGCTAATCTAATCCGAGAACGAAGCCGAGAACGTAACACATACATCATGCAAACAATTTTCACACTGATTAGCGCGTTATTTAATTTGGATTTAAACAAATTAGCTTTAGCTCTATATATATATATATATACATATATATGTAGCTATTACTGATTCTCATCATCAGCCACGCCCACAGGGGACAACAGCAGTGGTCGCTACATGCCCACATGGGCAAACTGCTCGTCCACTTCATCCACTGATTCACTCATTCACTCTTTTCCTCAGTTCCCACGTCTGCTCTGTCCTCGTTCCCCTCCACCGCTCTGCACTGGCTGAGGTGCTGATGGAGGCCTTGGAGACTGGACTCAAACACACAGTATGGACACTGGTAGAGTTTGTGTCTGTGGTGCAGGTTGACGTGGTGGGTCAGGAGACTTTCCAGCATGAAGGTCTCACTGCACTCTTCACAAGCGTGTGGTTTAGGGACGTCGTGTTTGCGGCCGATGTGGCGCAGTAACGAGGCTTCACTCTGACAGCGCCGTTTGCAGAACTTGCAGTGGTAATACGGGGCACCGGAGCACTCGGAGTACCGCTCGACAGCAGCCGCTTGCTCCTCGTTAGCTGCATGAACGATGTCCGACACGTTCGCGTCTTCGTCCCCGTCCTCGCCACTCGACACAGAGCTTCGCTTTCTCTTCAGAGAGTCCTCGCTGGACGTCTCTTGTCCGTGTTGTTCTGTAGTGTCGTCATTATCGGGTTTTCTCCGGGGATTAGGACTCCCGTCCCGCTCCCGCCCCTCTCTGACCTCCGCGTCGTCCTTATCGGTCACTCCGTCGCCTTTATCCGCCTGCACGGCTTTCCGAACACTGAAGCAGTGCCTCGCCAGCAGGTGCTCGAACAGTACGGCGTAGTCCTTGGATGTGTAGAAGCAGATGTGGCAGTGGAAGAGCTTGGCCGTGCGCTGGTAGAAAACGACTTTACCCAACCGGCCCACGCACACGTCCTCACAGTGGAGGGGGTGCTGAGAGCCCACGTGGATCTGGAACGAGAACTTGGCGCCGCACCTGTAGCGGCAGTACGGACACTGTATTCCTGAGCTCACCGTCCGCCGCTTCACATCTACCGCAGATAACGTCTGAGGTTCAGGATCTTCAGCCTCTCTGAGAACACGAGCTCCTCCACTAACTGAGGCATCTTTACTATCGCTTTGGGTCATTCTCTGGAAAGGAACAAGTGAGGAAACTGGTGAGGAGAAATGGGAAAGTAACTAATCAATCAATCAATCAATCAATCAATCAGTAAAGCACGTTCCCTTTACCTGTAGAGAAACCGTCTGATCACAGGTTTGTGCAGAACTTTCTATCTCCGTGCTCTTCACGTCCAACCTGGAAAACAAAAACATCTCCACTGTTACATACGAGTGCAAACAGGTAAAGTGACAATTCAAGCTGTTTACTCGTGTACGTGTAAATGTTTTCCCAAGTAGTGATAAACCTCGTCTCTGTCTCACTGACTTCATGAGCTAAGAAAATGTTCCATCTCTTTAAATCCTGGTCTGATCTGGATGCATTTCAGGGTTCATCAGTCGCTCCAGGATTTACCGACCGCAGAAATCAACGCAAGGAAACTCCGCGATATTCGGAGGAGCTGCGATTTTTCAAAATCACTGCAGCTTTGGGCCGAGTCACGTCATGTGACATCATCACAACGCGCTTTCAGCCGAAGCCCTCTTCGATTCACGTGCGTCGAACACGAGTACGGCTAAAAGGTCTCGTTTACCAACGAGCATCACCGAGAAAGAGCGAGCAGAACTATTTCACAATGTGTGACTGCGATTTCACCAACTCAAGTAGTTTTCCACAAAAAAATAAAATAAAAAAATCGAGCATTTTTGGCCACAATAACCACAAAAAACACTGAGAAATCCGATTAATGATCAAAGCAAAGCAGGCTGCAAAACTGTGAAAACATCAAGAGGAGGAACTACAGCAACTTCCTACAGTATAAGTAACCTGATCAAACATCTTCATCGTGTTTAAACAGTGAGGAGGACAGAAGATCCGAGTGATCAGAGCAGGATCGCTTCCACGTTTTGTCTCAGCCAGATCGGTTACATCCGCTAACTTCTCCAGATCACCGTGAATGACGTTAATCGTATTTGAGGCAGTCAGCTGTTACACCCAACAGTCAGGAGGAGAAGGGCTTCATATACGTTATATATTTCGAGTTACGAACCCAGATTAGACGTGGGACACGTTTTAAACGTGTATATAAACCACAAAGTGTAATGAATAACTTGAAAGATTTACTCCGACTGTTATTAATATAGATATAAATATAAATATAAATAAGCTCAAACACACTGCAGCCCATAAAAACATGTGTAATCAATAATACAGTAACTCCTGAGAGTTTTAAATCATACCTAGTGTAGACACTTATGTCATCGTCTGAAGCAGCGAATCGCCCCAAACAAAACCTTTGACCGACCGATAACTCCTCCACCCGTCTCCTGGGCCGCTCGTTCTCTTCACGGAGCTCCTCGGTCCGATCCGGCGCGTTATCAACTGCCGCGGGTTCTGGGATCGAACCATGACCGTGTTCCAGGTGCTGGGCGTCCGTCGGCCCGGGATCCTCGTCCGCTCGACCGGAGACCTCCCTCCTCTGCCGTGGTTCTGCAACGGAGTAGCCGTTCCACTGGAATAGGGTGGGTACGGCCCCCTTCCTCAGCAGGCGACGCCCTTTAGGAGTCGATGGCTCGATCAGATCGTCGCTAACGAAGTGACGACTGCAGACCCTCGTATGAGGCGTGATGTTAGACTTCTCACGTCGAACGCTGTGTATCCACTTCCTGCGCGTTTCTTCGTCCGCAGGAAAAGTGTGGAAACTCAGTACAGAGTTGAACTTTGAGGAGGCCTCACATAACGAGACACAGCAATGTTCGGCCGAAGTGCTGTCTTCCCTCCGCTGATATTTAAACTTTCTGGAAGCCATTACTGTTAATGATGTACTAATAATAACTGTAATAGTTTAATCGTTGTAAATTGAATCGTATTGAAGAGTTTTGCCGCCAGTACACTTCGCTATACGGGAGTCACTGGCTGAGATTCTACAGGAAATACGTAAGCAGCGTCCGTGCATGCATTCCGATCAGGATCGGAGATGGAATTTAAAGGCACCACGCCCTCATTTTTAATGATCACGCCCACTGATCCTGCTCTGTGACTCCGCTCAGGTCCTGGTGATCTCTATTAAACACACTGTTTAAACACTTTACACGTTAACACTCAGCACGAGGAGTCCATCACTACCAGCAACAACCAACGTGAACAGAGCTAAAGAACACGTTCCATCCGGCGCTTTGTGGGTCGATAAATGACGCCCCTGCGATGCTCCTTCCTCGTAGCTCAGCGTGAAGTTCTAGGTTTTCCGTCAGCAGTCGCCGGCATTTAGCTCTAAGTTTTGTAAGATACTCGCTCTCTTCCTCTGATACTCTTATGTTAGAAGAACAGCTCTACACCTCTGTACACGAATGAACAACCTGCTGTTCCACCAACATCTTCACTACTAATGTTCCTACATAACTCACTCTGCACTGGCAGCAGTCACTCACTTTCCTCATGTTTTTCTGACCTTTGGTGCCCCGTAAGGTTTTCTTCTGATACTTTCACGCTGCTTTCATTACTTTCAGCGGTCATTTTCAAGGAAGGTGCCCAGTCCGGATGTGTGAAATCATACAAATCAGCCTTGAGACCTATAAAAATGTAAAACAACATTAAACACTATACGTTTACAACTTTAAAAAAAGTTTCATAACATCTTTAAAAGAAAAAAAACCCCAGTGTCAGTAATACATGTGGCTGTAGGATTATATTTAATCATTTTCACATACTTACTAAATTTATATTAAATGTGTAGGGGAGTACACAAAGATCAAACAACTCTTCTGAACAGAAGGTTGACAGTTACAAGGTAAAGAGTACTAAGAGTACTAAGAGTACTAAACCCTGTTCAAAGCTTCAGAGTCTCCTTATACGGTATGTTTAATAAACATTGGAAATAAATCTGTTGATTTAAACTTTATACATTTCAAAATAATTCATTTCATGGCACAAACAATTTTAACATTTTACAAAACAAAACAATTGAAATCCTCATAGAATTTGTAATGGTTTTAATGGTTATAATATACTTAATATATTTACTATAATATACCTATATATTTAATGGTAATAAGTAATATAATGTGTAGTATAATGTTTTTTTTTTTCTTGAATTTCCCCTACAGAGAATCAGTAAAGGTACATATTAATGTAAACTGTATTGGTTTTAATGGAAACTGTAATGGTCCCTGTGAGTCTCTACTGGTATTTTGTTGCCTTCTATTGGTGGCATGTTATGTCTAATGGATACCATGAAGGATCTGTTTCCTTAATACGTCCTACTACGTAATGGAAACCATTTGGTAACGGTTTTAACGGTTAACGGCCGATGGTTTGTAATGGTATTTGTAATGGAAACCATTATAATTTCTGTGATCATTTCTGTTGTTGTTGTTGTTGTTGTTGTTTTCAGCAGGGTGTGTACAGATGTACAGACTTCTCACCAGTCCAATCTCACCTGCTGCCAAATTTTTTGTCAGAAGCCATTTGTGAAGAAAATAAATTGTGTGTGGAGCTGTGGGGGGCCGGGCCGAGGTGGGGAGCCGGGCCGAGGCGGGGGGCCGGGCCGAGGCGGGGAGGCGGGCCGAGGCGGGGAGGCGGGCCGAGGTGAGCATCACAGACACGAATAAAGAAACAAAGGTATAAAATATAAACACTCACCTGTGATAAAGTGGTCCGAACAGACTTTGGCATACTTTGCGGGTTTAAAATCCTTTCTCCATATACGTTCGATCCACAGCGCTCGTCTCTGCCTGCTCAGTTCCTCTGTTCTCTCTCCTTCTGTGACTCGGACACCTGGAATGGAGAAAAACTTCCTTTTAACCTCACCACCTGAGCGATTTCTGCACCCGCTCACCGCACAGGTGTGACCCATAATGCCCCAGGACAGCGTTTATACAGGTATGACAGATCTGACTGTTAATACACGAGTTGACCCACAAAATGGCGCCCGCCTTATGAATCACGGGAAACGTGACGTCACTCGAAATCTATGGCTGCGTCCATAATCATAATAAATAAATAACACGCCTCATGTTACTGAGATAAACTGCATAGAGGAGCTACAGTCCTGGCAAAATATGTGCTACAAACCCTGTTTGGGGAGTGTGTGTGTGTGTGTGTGTGTGTGTGTGTATACACAAACCTTTTTGGGTTCTCCAGGGGGACAAACGCTTTATAGGAGGTTAAATAAAAGCAATATAGGTAGCTAGCTTAAAACGTTAGCCGGCTAACACGCTAACATGACACGCCATATACATCCTATAAAGTGTTCCTGTGCACTCACCTTCTTATCGGTGACAATAAAAATAAATAAATCATGTGTTTCTACAGCAGCTCGTGTTTCTTTCAGGCTGATTTACTAATGCGTCCCAAATCACACACTTATACAGTATTCTGCCCCATATTGTAGTGTACATAGTGTGATTAGTGCGTTCATACTGAGGGTGCTCGCGAGCGCCCCCTCTGCGCCCTCGATGCGGTCTTCATCGAAGCCCACACTACAGCAGGCTCACGGCGGTCCGCTACCCAGCAGTCCTTGCGGCAGACCAATCAGAAAGCAGAGGAGGCGGAGTTTCCAGTGCAGGTTTTAGCCGACATGACAGAGGAGAGGATTTTTAAGTGTAAGTTTTTGTTTTTATAATTAACAATGATTTACACTGTAACTGAACTGCAGCTTTTAGTAACATTTCATTATATAGTCTGAAGATTAAAAACGTGAAATTATAGTCAATTAAAATGGAACTGAACTTCAGACTATGACCGTTGACAAGGTTTATCTGATAAAAACGATGCTGATGGAAAACCTGTTTGCTGTTATAATTATGTTCTGTTGATTAGCAAAAACAATAAAAAAAATTAAGTAAATAAATAAATAAATAAATAATATTAACATCCCCATCGCCTCGTGGACTCGCGCCCTAGCGCCCCATAGGTCTGCATTAGCTGACGTCACCAAAGTGTGGACTCGGAGGAGGGCCACAAGGGCGGAGTGTGCCATTTGGGACAGGGGGGCTGTTGATTTCAAATTGTGCAAGCAATATTTATTATTGTTATTTTTTAGATTGAACAATATATAACATGTACAAACAACATGGCAACAATCATACATCACTGCAATATAACAGTCAGATCAGGTGCAAAAATAAATAAGTAAATTTAACTAAACAGCTAGGGTTTATTTTCCAAATCATATTCCTCTATTATAGCAAGTTTTTTGTTTTGTTTTTTTCATTTTTACTTTTCATAATTATTAGGGCATTTGTATAGGAAAGAAAATCATGGTGAAATACACAAAGCCTAGGTTTCACTTTCAAACATTTAGATTTGTGCATACAAAATCTCCCCGGGAAACAGCATATACTTCCGGTTAGTACAATACCGACGATACTACCCTTCTAAAATTCATACACTAGATGGCAGAGTGTATAGTATATAGTATGTGTACAGTGTATAGTATAAGTGTATAGTGTATAGTATAAGTGTACAGTGTATAGTATGTGTACAGTGTATAGTATAAGTGTATAGTGTATAGTGTATAGTATAAGTGTACAGTGTATAGTATGTGTACAGTGTATAGTATAAGTGTATAGTATAAGTGTACAGTGTACAGTGTATAGTATAAGTGTACAGTGTATAGTATAAGTGTACAGTGTATAGTGTATAGTATAAGTGTATAGTGTATAGTATAAGTGTATAGTGTATAGTATAAGTGTACAGTGTACAGTGTATAGTATAAGTGTACAGTGTATAGTATAAGTGTATAGTATAAGTGTACAGTGTACAGTGTATAGTATAAGTGTACAGTGTATAGTATAAGTGTACAGTGTATAGTGTATAGTATAAGTGTATAGTATAAGTGTACAGTGTATAGTGTATAGTATAAGTGTATAGTGTATAGTATAAGTGTATAGTATAAGTGTACAGTGTACAGTGCATAGTATAAGTGTATAGTGTATAGTATAAGTGTATAGTATAAGTGTACAGTGTATAGTGTATAGTATAAGTGTATAGTATAAGTGTACAGTGTATAGTATAAGTGTACAGTGTATAGTGTATAGTATAAGTGTATAGTATAAGTGTACAGTGTACAGTGTATAGTATAAGTGTATAGTGTATAGTATAAGTGTACAGTGTATAGTGTATAGTATAAGTGTATAGTGTATAGTATAAGTGTATAGTATAAGTGTACAGTGTACAGTGTATAGTATAAGTGTATAGTGTATAGTATAAGTGTATAGTATAAGTGTACAGTGTATAGTGTATAGTATAAGTGTATAGTGTATAGTATAAGTGTATAGTATAAGTGTACAGTGTATAGTGTATAGTATAAGTGTATAGCGTATAGTATAAGTGTATAGTATAAGTGTACAGTGTACAGTGTATAGTATAAGTGTATAGTGTATAGTATAAGTGTACAGTGTATAGTATAAGTGTATAGTGTATAGTATAAGTGTACAGTGTATAGTATAAGTGTACAGTGTATAGTGTATAGTATAAGTGTATAGTGTATAGTATAAGTGTATAGCGTATAGTATAAGTGTATAGTATAAGTGTACAGTGTACAGTGTATAGTATAAGTGTATAGTGTATAGTATAAGTGTATAGCGTATAGTATAAGTGTATAGTATAAGTGTACAGTGTACAGTGTATAGTATAAGTGTATAGTGTATAGTATAAGTGTACAGTGTATAGTATAAGTGTACAGTGTATAGTATAAGTGTACAGTGTATAGTATAAGTGTACAGTGTATAGTGTATAGTATAAGTGTACAGTGTATAGTATAAGTGTACAGTGTATAGTATAAGTGTATAGTGTATAGTGTGTCATTTGGGACACAGCTTTAGTTTTATTTTGAAGTTCTTCCTCGTGAATTTGCTGGGTGTAAAAACAAAAAAAAACCAACACCGCCACCTGGTGGATAAACAGAGACATGACCGTACAGTGCGGTACTGCACGGCTAGAACTTCAACACGATCACGGTGTGTTTATGTACCAGAACCACGACCCAGAACACCAAATCCCCCACTCATTAACTCTAATAAAGGGAGAAACACACATTTATAAAGATTTCAACAAAACCAATGAATCACTTCGAACAATTATTCAGTTTACCCGAAACATCATACAGTTTAGACTGACCTCTGCTGGTAAAACTGTGTAACTACCTCAAGCTAAAGCCTACAAAAATCATCTCGAACTGCAGATTTGAGACTGTTTTAAGTTAACTTACTAAATAAAGTATATTTACATTTTTTTTTTTACAGAAGTTGAGCGGTATTTTTATTAACGCTTAAAAGTCAACTGAAGATTTCTGTATTATTCACTGTTAGTTTTCCTTTCCGCCCGTAGGAACAAAGTTTCTCAGCACTGTGAGCAACACGGACTGTGTTCAGTGATACACACTGGGACCGGAAGTGCACAGCACACACGTGAGGATGGGGAAACAGAAGAAATATGGACAGCCTAAAGCTGGATCTAAACATAAACCCGGATTTAAAAACAGACAGAATAAATGCGTGGTTGTGTTCGATGATAAAGAGAGAAAGTAAGTGAACACAGTCACAGTTATGCTAATGTGCTAATAATACAGAAGTGCACTACACGGTGTATACAGTGCACTGAGTATCATATGCTGAAGCTGTAGGGACC
>CM042544.1:502269-509769 GCA_023630585.1 Cranoglanis bouderius
AATTAATTATCGTGTGATATTTAAATATAAGAAGAAGTACATGTAGGATTTTTTGTGAATTCAGTGTTTTAACTTATTATTATTATTATTATTATTATTATTATTATTATTGTTATTATTATTATTATTAGTAGTAGTAGTAGTAGTATAAAGTGGTTAAAGTGATTTTTGAAGATGAATTAATTATTAATTATTGTGTATTTTTTGTGATTTCATAAACATAACTGACAGTATAATGTGTGTAGTAAACAGATTATATATTATTGTACTTAAGTGCATGTGTGTGTTTTCTCTCCTCCCTCAGTGTGTACACTGTGTGTGTGTGTGTGTGTGTGTGTGTGTGTGCTGCCCATTACCCATCATGCCCTTCACCGGTGATGACCACGTGTGTCCAAAGTTCCAGCCCAACATCTTTGATTTGTCGCGCTGCCATGAGTGCCTTCGTCTCAAACACCTACACACACACACACCTACACACACACCTGAGCAGGTGAATCCGGTCAGCGAGAGCAACAGCAGCAGCAGCAGAGAAGAGAAGGAGCAGAGCACCAAGGTGAGAAATAATGAATGGATTAATGGAGAAATACGGGGATGGAAACAAAAGGATGGAGGAATAGGTTTAATAATTGGGGGAACACTGGAGTGCTGGACAGGAGAAACATTTAGGGAAAAAATACCACCAAAATGCTAGTTTCTGATTATTGGTAATGACAACTTGTGGTTGTATATGTAAACAAATCCATAATAAACCATGGACACATGAAGAAATTAAAAGAGAGATAAATAATTAGATGGATTATAAACAACAGAAACACAAGACAATTAGAGCCATGAAACAATTTAAGCTCCACTGAGGTGGTTTATGTAAAAAAATATATATATATCAAGTGATAGTACTCATGTGCTCCTAGAGCAAAACTAGCCTCTATTACTTCAGGTTCAGCTGCGAGATAAGAGGCAGTTATCTGCTACAAGGAACCCTAGTGGTATTTCATGGAAGAACCTCCATGAGCAGGGTATTGCAGAAAGAGTTCTCAGTCCCAGGCGTCCAGAGCAACTTCAGCTGAACAGTTCTGCACCAGTTCTTTTGAAGAGTCTTTTCATGTTAATACAGCTTCAAGGTAATGAGCAGCCTGGGCTGAACATGGGTTCATTAGATCTATTCCAACATGCTTAAAGACAACCTTCTACCTTTTTGTGTTGGGAAAAAAAAATATCCTGATACAAGCAGCTAGTCTCTATGACAAGAAATTGGTCTTAGGAGTTCTTTATACATTGTCGTCCCGAGATGCTCTTGGCCAAACGTAGCTTCTGCTTGCATCTGGTTTGAACAGATCATAGAGCAGGGTTGTTGAAAGGGTACTCTCATCTTCAGACGTGGCCTGCTCATGCTTGGATGTGGAGTTCCCCCTTCTTATAGAGGTGCAACCCAGCACGACCTGGTGAGACCTCAGATCCCTGGGTATCTACACTGAAGAGCCATTGTACTGTGGATCCACCAGTATTTACAGTAGCAGCAGCAGTGACTTTTCAGGTGTCTCCAAGCACACAGACCTCCAGGAGAATTGTGGATAGTTGGATAGTTAGTGAGTAGTAAGTGTGACCTTACTGCCAGAGTCCACCAAAGTGTAGTCTTGCAAATGGAACTTCCAGCATTCTCTAGAGAGTATGGTACATTTCGCTAATCAATGTGGACAAGATCTGCCTACATTCTCAGGAAGAGGCAGGTTGATTAACATAGCAGATGACCAATGATAAACCTTTTTTTGGAGCCTAACAGCAAACACTCTTGGTTATCTCCTTGTCATCTCCTTGACCTTTGCCTTGATGAGTCAAGGGTGAGGACAAGCTCCGTATCCACGTGGTGTTTATGGTGCTTCTATGTTTGATGCGATTCTGATTTGACCTGATTATGAGGTCAGACATCATATAAAATTCTTGAAAAGGTTCGAGGAGGAAAGCTACGACGTTCACGTCTGTGTGCCCGCATTACAAATTAATGAAGGCAGATCATTTTGCTGCTCTTTTGAGAATCATATGTAATATAATACACATTTACAGCGTGAGAAATGAGCAAAAGAAAGATTGACAAAGTGATAAAAAAAAGAGGAAGAGAGACAGAAAGACTGAAGAACAGAAATAGAGAGATAGAAAGAGAGGAAGAGAAAAAGAGAGGGGGGTTGCTGGAGGAACAGCAGAGAAATTAAATAATGATGAAGTGAAGCAGCACCTGGGTTGGGTTACAGAGGCGTAACGCAAACCCAGCCACACACACACTCAGAGGAAATGAGTGTGTGTGGTAAAGTGCTCATATTATCAACCATCTTGAAGCTTTCAACACCTTTCCTTTTCATCATTTTTGATCTGTTTGTTTATTTATTACACATACTATGTTTAACATGTTCATTTCGATAAGACATTTGAAATTATAAATAATATATAACTGTATTCTGGGGAAAAAAATGGCTTTGTTTAATCTCAAAAGTTCAACAGTTTAGCCCCGCCCATAAAACTGTACCCGCTAACCTAGCTCTTTTGTGATTGGCTGGCTCAGGAGGACTCTGATGACGTGTCGGTGGTAAGTGGAGGCTCTCTGTGTATCCTCAGTCCCGAGTGTGACCTTTACGTGTGTGACGGAGACGAAAGCGAAGACAGAGACGAACACACCTTTAACAGGTAAGAAAATAATAATTTAATTGAATTTAATTTACTTACATAACATCTTTATTTTCTCTCATTTGTTCAGTCTAAACTATCTACAGAGGAAATCAGTTGGGATTTGGGTTTTTTGGTCTAATGTGCTTTATTTGCATAACACCTATAAAAACACCCTCAATAATTATGGTACTCTCTCTCTCTCTCTCTCTCTCTCTCTCTCTCTCTCTCTCTCTCTCTCTCTCCAGTCATTGTGAAGGTGACTCATCCTCCACCAGTTCTTTCACTCCTGAAGAAGAGGAAGGCTTCTTCTCTCTTCCTCACAGCAGGATGACACGTTTGGATCCCCCATCACACCGGAACAATTCACGCATGTGGATGGAGGAAGCACGTAATCGCCGCTCCTCCGTCCCTCATGGTAAAGAACAACAATAATATTCACTTCTGTAACATACTTTTATTTTAAAATTCTAATTAAATTTGATTTTAAGTGTGTGCAACAAACAAAACCGTGACAAACATGGAAAAAAAAAGATTCAAATACACTACAAAATGCCCATATATTGAGATGTAAGTGTGGCATAAAGTCCATATATGGAGATGTGGGTGTGGCATAAAGTCCATATATGGAGATGTGGGCATGTCATTAAGTCCATATGGAAGTCTCTAAATAGGAAGACACAAGATGTTCATATTGTATATGTGACAGTATTAACCTGACAGTATTTTAGAGAGAAGTTAAATTCATCTTCACTGTTAATGCTAGCCAGTTAGCTAACACAGCTCAGCGAATGAATGAATAATAATGAAGACACTAAGTCATTTTGTTGCACGCATGCAGCTCTGGTTACATCCTGACGCAGAGTAAGTGTTAATAACACTAAGCTAATTATTACTCATGGTGTTTCCTCAGTGTTGCGTTACTGCATGTGCCGTGTTTACAAGACATGGCTAGAAACGTATGGTTTCAGCCTATCGATTAGTGTGTAACAGTATATCAGGATGATAAAATGTTATGAAAGAATTCTGAGAGAGTTGTATCATTAGCACTAGCACCAAATACTAAACCTCAAATAGCCACATAGTAACTATACTCTACAGTGTCATAAATATGGTTACTATGGTAACCTACAGATAATTCTGCTTTACTAAGCCAGAAAGTTTAGTTATGGGTGCTTAAGTTTTAGCTAGCTAATTAACACCACTTGCTGAAGGTCATCTAGTTCATGTTGCTTACCATTTTAAAGAACTATTTCATGAAGTATGATTTGGAATAAATTATAATGTAGTGAGGGTTGTTCCAGTCTCTCCATGACTGTGCATTTTGACCATTCACATTTTCTTTTCAAAACATTTTATTTTTATATATTTTTATTTCATACGTCTATCTCTGTCCCCAGTGAGTTCGAAGGTTGACCGAGATAGAGAAAGTGGATATTTCTCTCTGGGTCGTGTGACTGGTGCTCGGACATTAAGCGATAAAAGTCCTTCTCCTCATCGGCATGCTGAACGTGGACATCCTTTACCAAGCAACCGAACACCTGAGCCCAAAGCTGTCATTCCATTCCGAAATCCAGACCTTGGCGTTCCTTCACAGAGAAGAACCTCTGAGATCCAGAATCCAGATTTGGCACTAGTGCCATTGAACGACTCTCCAGAACCTGTTGACCTCAGCATCGAAGTCGAGGCTCAGGCAGGTCCAAGATCTTTAAGTCCCACGCCATTCAAGCAGGCCGAATCATTGGCTGCATCCCAAAAAAGAGGGTTCCGAGCACCGAATTCATCTTCCAGTCAGTCTGGAAATTTCTTTTCCTCCAAACAAGATTCGGGCTTTTCCCGCTCGTCATCTCCATCCCGAAGCTCCTCCACTTTCAAACGGGCCGAGTCTGGCTCCTCACTATCGTCCCGTGGGTATGGAATGGACGGTGTTTCAGAGAGGCGAGACCAACTATCCAAAAGCCCTAAACAGAATTCCTTTGGCCGTACATCTGAATCTGAAAACATTAGGAAAAACTTCAGAACTTTTGCTAGCACTGTCGGTGCTGTCAGTAATCTCACTAAGTCCCAGTCAAGCCCATATGCTGACCTGAGAGCTGGGTTACGGAAGACAGAGCCCACCAGTGAGCGGGGCACTAAAACCCGAAGTCCCTCCCCTGCCAGGCGGAGCCATGATGCAGCTGGCCAGTCACTTCTCCGGAAAACAGAAACAAAAAACTTTCCAAGTAGTCAGAAGAAATGTGAAAGTCGGAACTCCTCGCCATCCAGGAGCAGCCAGTCAATTTTGCATAAAGTGGTTGAAGGTTGGCGTAGCGCTTCACCTGTAAGAAAGGGCTATGGGACGGCCAGTCAGCCAGAAAAAAGTCTTGTTTCAAATGGGCGTAGTCATAACAGCACTAGATCCTCTCCTTCAAGAAGAAGCTTTGAGGCTAGCAGCTTATCATTGCATAAATCTGAGACCAAAAGACACTCCCCCCCATTAAGGCAGAGCTATGATGCACCTACTAAACAATCATCATTGCACAAAACTGGATCAGACCGATCTTCCTATAGCCAAAGTCCCTCCCCTTCAAAGCGGGGTTATGACTCTCCTGGCCAATCACATTTTCACAAATCAGAGAGCAGCAATTACTCTGGATCAAACCGATCTTCCGATAACCGAAGTCCTTCTCCTTTAAAACGGGGTTACAACCCTCTTGGCCAATCACTTTTTCACAAATCAGAGAGCAGCAATTACTCTGGAACAAACCGAACTTCCTGTAGCCGAAGTCCCTCCCCTTCAAAGCGGGATTACGATCCTCCTGGCCAATCACGTTTTCACAAATCAGAGAGCAGCAATTACTCTGGAACAAACCGAACTTCCTGTAGCCGAAGTCCCTCCCCTTCAAAGCGGGATTACGATCCTCCTGGCCAATCACGTTTTCACAAATCAGAGAGCAGCAATTACTCTGGAACAAACCGAACTTCCTGTAGCCGAAGTCCCTCCCCTTCAAAGCGGGATTACGATCCTCCTGGCCAATCACGTTTTCACAAATCAGAGAGCAGAAATTATACTGGATCAAACCGAACTTCCTGTAACCGAAGTCCCTCCCCTTCAAAGCGGGATTATGACCCTCCTGGTCAATCACTTTTCAGATCAGAGCACAGCAATTGTTCTAAAAGTGGGCGGGATCAGACTATATTACACAAAACTGTCAGTGAAACCAGGATTGAGTCTGCATCCTACATGGGGAAATCAACTAATAGCAGCACAGCAGGATCATGGCAAGGCTCCACCCACTCTCTCCACAGCCCACCAATATCCCGTAACTCCTCTCCTTCTAGGAAGTACAATGAAAGCAAGCTGGTTGGTGTTCGGAAATCTGCCCATGTTTCCTGGAGTACCGGTGACAGGAGGCAGGGTCGGGATAATCATAGCCCCTCCTGCCGGAACAGAAGCCCCTCCCCTTTAATGAGAAACCACACTTCTTCTCAGAGCTCAATAGATTCAATTATGTCAAGCGGTTCATCTGGTCTGAACAGAGAAGAATATGTCATTATGGCCGACCTTCCGAAGGTCAAGAGGGTCCTCCAGAGGGCGAGGCCAAACCAGATGGAGGGAATGGAGAGAGGAACCAGAGACGAAACATCATTATACAAACCTGCCAGGTATAAAACAACAACAACAACAAAAACAGCAAATGGTGGCCTATGCAATAGAGCCTAAGTTAATGAACAGTTTGTTAACAGTTCATTATGTTAACATCCTCCCTTAGCCACTCCCACTCTAAACCCGCCCACATCACGTGGGACGACATGACGGATCAGCGAGGAAATCCCTCCCCTACACACACGTCTTCACACACACAGGTATCACGCCTGCATAGGTAACACACAGTGAGACAGCTCCAGACAGACAGACAGAATATACTGTGTTTGTGTTGAAGGGAAATAAGATGGAGCAGGAAAAGAACGAGAGAGTTCAACAGGTATGTGTCACTCCCTGTCTGTCTGTCTCTCTCTCTCTCTCTCTCTCTCTCTCTCTGTCTGTCTGTCTCTCTCTGTCTCTCTGTTTTTATACAGTGATATATCTAACGGCATCAGCACTATTAGTGTTGAATAAACTGAGCTTTGTGGCAGTGTGTGATGTGTGTGTGAAGTGAAAGCGCTGTCTGAACATGCACTTCAAATTCCTTCCATCACTTCAGTGAAAAACACAAGTTAGATTAAATCAGTCACTGCATGGGCGTGTTGGAATACAGACTAATGAGCACCAAGGGTGAGAAGAACATTAACAACTGCAGCCTGCGTTTAACACGGGAGAAAAAACGAGAACCAAACACAACGAAGCACACTGCGGAGTTACAGATACATTTACTGTTATCAGTGTTACTGATTACATACCAATAAGAGCAAGCAGGGAAAAACATCAAAACATACACTCCTTCATTGCTAACGTAACTCCTTTTAAAGATCAAGAAAGAAGGAAAGAAAGGAAGGAGAAATAAAGTTGCTTGGTTTTGTGGTTCATTTTCTGTTAGGAAAATACCATTTGCTTCCCCCTAAAATTTTCCCAGACTAGCCTCTCGAATTGAACGTATCGATGGAAAGCTGCTCAGTGTTGTGTATGCAGCAGAGAAAACAAACTCAGTTTTTACACACAGTATCATCACCTGAATGTTTACACAGGGACCTCATGACCTTTGCTAGGTCAGGGCTAGAATGAGGCTGTGTCCCAAATCTCATGATTCTACTGCGCGTAGTGTGCAGACAAGTAATTAGTACTGTGGACTTTTGATGTACCAAAAATTTTGAAAATACAAGTTAGTTCTGTCAGAAAGCATGACATTTCATGGCAAGCTAGTTTAT
>CM042544.1:517269-519769 GCA_023630585.1 Cranoglanis bouderius
TCTGTCTGTCTCAGAAAGACGAGATGGATGGAGAGATTGATCTCCGTTCGTGTTTGAAAGTCTCTGAGTTTGATGTGGAGAAAAACTACGGCTTTCAGATACAGGTGACTAAACCCACATTCACTCACTCACTCACTCCTTCACTCACTCATTTACTCACTCACTCATTCCTTTATTCACTCACTCACTCACTCACTCCTTCACTCACTCATTCCTTTATTCACTCACTCACTCCTTTATTCACTCACTCACTCACTCCTTCACTCACTCCTTTATTCACTCACTCACTCCTTTATTCACTCACTCACTCCTTTATTCACTCACTCACTCACTCACTCATTCATTCACTCACTCACTCATTCACTCCTTTATTCACTCACTCACTCACTAACTCATTCACTCCTTTATTCACTCACTCCTTCATTCAACTCACTCACTCCTTTATTCACTCACTCACTCACTCCTTCATTCACTTCACTCACTCACTCCTTTATTCACTCACTCACTCACTCACACATTCACTCCTTTATTCACTCACTCACTCACTCCTTCATTCACTTCACTCACTCACTCACACATTCACTCCTTTATTCACTTCACTCACTCACTCCTTTATTCACTCACTCACACATTCACTCCTTTATTCACTCACTCACTCCTTTATTCACTCACTGACTCACACATTCATTCGTACAGTTTAACTCATTTATTAATTTTCTTTATTCATGTACTCACACATTCATTCACTTATTCACTCGTTCCTGTACTCATTTCACTCATTTATTCCATTTATCCGGTTTACTCACTCATTAACCTCCTCACGTGTTCACTCGGTCACTCGCTTATCCACATGTTCACTGTTCACTTACTCATGCATTCATTCATTCCTTTATTCCACTCCCTTATTCACTCACTCACTCACTCCCTTATTCACTCACTCATGCGTCCACTCACTCAGTCATTAACAGTTAGAGTACAGCTTACAGCAGCTTGTGCACATAGTAACCTCTCCTGTCTCTCTCTCTCTCTCTCTCTCCTGTCTGTCACTCTCTCCTGTCTGTCACTCTCTCCTGTCTGTCACTCTCTCCTGTCTGTCACTCTCTCCTGTCTGTCTCTCTCTCCTGTCTTACTCTTCTTCTATCTGTCTCTCTCTCCTGTCTGTCTCTCTCCTGTCTTACTCTTCTTCTATCTCTCTCTCTCTCTCTCTCTCTCTCTCTCTCTCTCTCTCTCTCTCTTTCTCCTGTCTGTCCCTCTCTCCTGTCTTACTCTTCTTCTATCTGTCTCTCTCTCCTGTCTGTCTCTCTCTCCTATTTTACTCTCTCTCTCCTATCTGTTGCTCTCTCCTGTCTGTCTGTCTCTGCATGTCTCTCTCTCCCGTCTGTCTGTCTCTCAGACGGCGAGTGGTGTGTTCACGCTCTCGGCTATGACTGCGGGAATCAGGAGGAACTGGATTGAGATTTTGAGGAAAAACATCCGACCGAGCAGCACACCGGACCTTACACAGTGAGTAACACACACACACACACACACACACACACACACACACACACACACACACACACACAGCTGTGTGATGTCATCTCCGTGTCTCTCTGCTCCAGACTTCCAGACAGCACTGCTGATAAAGAGGACTCTCGTCACCACTCGTCTCGCCGCCAGTCAGAAACCTCCTCCACTCCTGCCCCCACCCAGCGCAAATTCGATTACGTCGAGCTCTCTCCTGTAGCCACGCCCACTCTTTCTGCCCCAGTCAATCAGAGAGAGGCAGGGGAGGGGCAGGTGCGTGAGCACGGCCAGGAGGACAAGATCCGAAACGCGCACCGGGAGACGGTGACACCACGCAGGTGGCCGGGGAGAACACCGGAGCAGAAACGTCTGGAGGAGGAGATCGAGAGGAAGTGGGAGGAGTTTGAGCGCCTGCCTCTCAAACCGATGGCATCACTGTCTGCGTTGGGATCGCTGCAGAGGGAGGTAGAGCGTGCAGATGATTTTTAAATTTGCAAACAATGTTTCAATTTGCAAATTAAATAATTCATCTGGTGTGTGTGTGTGTGTGTGTGTGTGTGTGTGTGTGTGTGTGTGTGTGTGTGTGTGTGTTTGCACGCATGTGTTATAGCTGCTCACACACTGCTGCTGTGTGTGTGTTAATATAGCTAATAGCTCAAACATTTTATGTTTTGTATATCTGACATGAAGCATGTCAACTGTGTGTGTGTGTGTGTGTGTGTGTGTGTGTGTGTGTGTGTGTGTGTGTGTGTGCATGATTTTGGAGTTTTATATTGCAACAGTCCTCATTTCTGATGTCGTTTCCACTGCGCTGGGACTAGTTCTGGTCCCAGTGCAGGGACCAGCTGCACAAAACTCTGTACATGTTCCTGTTGTGAAAGTCACAATGTAATTTGGTAATTATTGAGGTTCGGTTTCTGAACAATGAAGGCAGAGTCAGAACCAGAATAAGAATCAGAACCTGAGTTCTACACGTGTATTGAGAAGATTAAGA
>CM042544.1:537269-547269 GCA_023630585.1 Cranoglanis bouderius
TACTTATTAATAAGATCCATTCAGTATGTACTGGTGTTGCCTGTTTTAGTTCAGCACACAGTGGTACAACCCATTCTGTTCAGTAGTTATTGGTAAGATACATATTGAACTGAACGGCTCATACCAAAATGTACTGATTCATCAAGAAGTACTGAACAGAATGGGCTGTACCAATGTGTACTGAAATGAACAGATCATACAAATACATACTGAGTGGATCTTAGACAAAAGTACTGAACAGACATAGCAATAGCAATGTGTTCTGAACTTTACTGGTCCTCTCAGTACATACTGAATGGTGCATAGCGATATGTACTAAATGGGATGTATTACTAAGTACTGAATGGATTGTACCAAAATCCTCTGAACAGAATGGGTTGTACAATTGTGTATTTATTATTGTGTACTGAACTGAATTTCCTGTACCAGTACGTACTGAAGTGAACAGTTTGTGTATTATCTCATACTACACAGTGAACAGCCCTCTTACCCAAACCAAACAGGATGTAGTATGCTCCGACTGCCGTCTCATGCAGCAAGGGACCAATCAGCTTTCCCTGTGGAGTGAGGTTAAAGTTCACCGGCTGGCCAATCAGAGAGCCCGTTAATCCTGAGTGCAGGACTAGAGAGAGATCTGATTCCTGGAGTTCAGACAGAAGAAAACAAAGCGAGATCTCTTTAAGACCCTCTAGGAAATACACAGGAGCTTATGAGCTTAAGAGTGTGTGTGTGTGTGTGTGTGTGTGTGTGTGTGTGTGTGTATACCTGTTCTGTAGGTAGAGTAGCAATCAGCAGGTCTGGAACAGAATCTCCCTGCAAATCAGGAACAGCCACAGCCTGTGACTCCACCTCTCTTTCTGACACCTCCCACAACTTCTTACCTGAACCAATCGGGTATAGATACATTAAATCAATCATTATAACCACTCTCCAGGTACACTACAGAAAGAGGTCGCTGTTTGGATTTAAATAAGCAAACACCTGGATTCTATGATTGGAGATTCATCATTATTGCAGTGATTAATATGTTTCAGCTGCCAACAATTCTTTTAACCGTAACTGATGCAGTGTGTAGCTTCTCATTTCTTAAACAGCCATGTCGGAAGACGTATCCCATGGTCATGGAAAATAATTACTGGCCTGCATCAAGCAAAGAAAACAACTAAGGAGATGCTGAAATCCCTGGGTTAAGAACTGTGACGAGAATTTACAGGATTGGGATTAAACAGCTGTGTGGCCTAATCAGTGTCAGGCCAATCAGATAAAAAGTTTTAAATTAGCTACATAGCATAAAGATTGGACTGTGGAGCAATGGGTAAAGGTCATGTGGTCTGATGAGTCCAGATTTACCCTGTTCCAAAGCGATGGGTGCATCAGGATATGCAGGGAAGCACATGAAGCGATAGTGCCTAGTGTACAAGCCTGTGGAGGCAGTGTTATGACCTGGGGTTGCTTCAATTGGTCAGGTCGAGGCTCAGCAACATTATGCAGCAATAACATGAAATGATAAACACTGCTGAAGTGTGTTAATATCTCACCTGTAGATGCGTTTACACTGCTCAGGTGTGTTGAGGTGATGAGCAGGCAGGTGTTGGGAGCTGAACACTGGACAGAGGAGAGCGGCTCCTTCAGAGAGCGAGTCCAGATCACTGAGCCGTTCACTCCGTGCAGAGCTACTACACTGTACTCTACAGAGAGAGAGAGAGAGAGAGAGAGAGAGAGAGAGAGAGAGAGAGACAGAATGAGAGAGAGAGAATGAGAGAGAGAGAGAGAGAGAGAGAGAGAGAGACAGAATGAGAGAATGAGAGAGAGAGAGAGAGAGAATGAGAGCGAGAGAGAGAGAGAGAGAGAGACAGAATGAGAGAATGAGAGAGAGAGACAGAATGAGAGAGAGAGAGAGAGAGAGAGACAGACAGAATGAGAGAGAGACAGAGAGAGAGACAGAGAGACAGAGAGAGAGAGAGATGGATTAGTTAATTACAGCTGCAGTGAGTAAATGACTGGTTCAGGTCACACAAACACATAATAATAAAGCAATGTGCATTACTCTGAGTTTTAACACTTAGCTAAAGACAGACGACAGACAGTGTGTGTGTGTGTGTGTGTGTGTGTGTGTGTGTGTGTGTGTGTGTGTGTGTGTGTGTGTGTGTGTGTGTGTATGTTACCCTTGCTGTTTCCTAGGAAACTGATCTGCTGGCTGCTGTTGTTGATCCTCATGACTGCGATTAATAAGTCCTCCACTCCGTCCCCGTCTACATCCCATAATGCCATGGGAGGTGATGTCACGCCTGGAGGAGAGGAACATGTCTAAATAGTTGCAGGTTGTGATAAAACTCACTACACAGGGTATGAATAGAGCGCTGTGTTCAGTCTGTAACTGAAGTGAAGTGTGTTAAATGAGGGATCTGGTGGATCTCTGTGTGGATTCCAAGAGCACGGTTTACCCAGAAGGCATTGCTGCATGTTCTTTCCCACAGTTTTAACGCTGTTATAAATATAGAATGCAGTGAGACTCGGCTGTTCCAGAACGTTCTAAATCATTAACAGTGTAACGGTGCGGTATTCGAAACTCTAAGCTCTAAGTCAGAACGATATTTTAATTAAAGTCTGTTTAATGTTATTAGAAAACTGAAAGTGTATCTCACCGCCTGCGTGTCCCACTTCGGTCTCCCACTCCTTCTGTCTGTGTGAACCCCCTCGCTGGCACGGCACCAGGAAGGCGAACAGCAGGACGAACATCGCGGCGCAGATCAGCGGCACCACAAACGCGGCCGTGCGCACTGCCGCCCTGACCTTCGCCTTCTGCCCCGCCCCCTCGCTGACCAACCCCACCCCCTCGTCAGTCGTCTCTCCAGCCTCGCCCCTCCTGTCCTTCCCGCCGCCGTGTCTCCATGCGTCCTCCTCGTCCTCCTCGTGTAGCTCCGCCTCTTCCTGTCCCAGCCTGAGCGTGGCGGCGTGAGAATGTGAGGCGAGGCCGTTCCGTGGGTAATTCAGCACGAGGTCGTCCTCCTCGCTGTCATCCTCACTGTCCACCTGGGTCAGGGGGTCATACTCGCCCAGCTCCGAGCCCTTCTTCCCTACACACACACACACACACACACACACACACACACACACACAAATCATAACTATACATCCGTTCCCTAATGAAGTACAGCGCTATCTTATACTATATAAGATATACAGTATCTTGAAATAGTTCAATATTATTAAGTCCAAATAACAAGATACTAAGTAAAAATAATGACATAGTACTCCTGCCATTTGTGGTTCAGGGATTCTGTATAATAGTGATGGTGAAAATAAAGAAACACACACACACACACACACACACACACACACACACACACACAACCATTGACCCTAATCACTGTCAGTAAATGAATTTTTAACCCAGTGTGTACCTGACATTAACACACCACACTATTGTTGTGTTTTGGAACAAGATAACCGGGAAAAGTTCACGTTTCTGACTGGCCTGTGTGTGCTGTCGTCTTATTGTGTATTCTGTGAATGTGTGCTTTCTATACGGGACAGCAAACACACATCATGGACATACAGACACTGAGTATCTTATACAGAATGTGTAAAGACCCAGCGAGAGTGGAAACGAGACAGAACCTTCCAGAACATCAACATTTACCTCAGATGTGTTGATAAATTAAATTTAAAAAAAGCCTGAGAACAAGTAACACAACGCTGTAATTAGACTTAAACAATTTAATTTAACTTTAATGGGTTCTTCCGATATTGTTTCAGAGGATGGGGCGATATTTATGAATAAGAATAAGTGATTTATAGTGAACACAATGTGTGTAAAGGTTTTCATTAAAACTGATATCTCCTCGAAATATATAACCATAACAACAGTACAATGGTGGGGGGAGGGGAGGGGGGGTGGGGTAGATAAACTGATGATGCCAAATGTAAATACAGTATAATTTTAGTTGTTCTGAGCATTTTATTAGTAATTTACCAACACATCTGAGGTAAATGTTGATGTTCTGAACAATTCTGTGTAATTTTTGTTACCACCGTGTCTTTATATTGTTAGATAGAAGACTTAAAATCAAGGGAAAAGGGTAGTTAGGTCACTGGATTTTATATCATAACTTTATTTAACACTGACATAGTTTTTAAACACATACGTGACTAGTAAATAATTACACAAAAGTAGTTATGTAACCATAGCAACAAGGGTGTAAAGGCAGCCTACTGATAGATTGTGTCGGGGGAGGGGGCGGGGGAGGGGGAGGTGATAGTCAGTTAGCAAAAAATAAAATGATGCTGCTAAGTGTAATTACAGTGTACTTTTAGTTGTTCTGAGTGTTTTATCAGTAATTTACCAACACATCTGAGGTAAATGTTGATGTTCCCGAACAATTCTGCGATGGCTCCGTTGTCACTGTGACTTCACATTGCTCGGATATGAGGTGAAAGTTAGCTAAATCATTCATCCCGGTGATATCCGACGTCCGTGTTTCAGAGCTGTCTAGTAACAGTGTCCGTTTGAATGTTGAGTGTATTGAGTGTCAAAAACACAAATTCCCGATCACGTTCGAATGCACTGAAGCATCTTCACACACTTGAAGGAGATGTTATGTACACACCTCTTCAGTGTGATGGCCAAACAAACCACTGGGCAGATTTACCTGTCTAACAGGCTGCGTCGTAAACACCACACACATCTGGTGTTTGATTAAAAACGTTCTTATTACATGTCATTCTAACAAGTAACCATCTTACCCACCTCACCATCACCATACGCTCACACTAGCTTGCAGTTTGTGGGCGTGGCCTGTCCAGTTCTCTTTTTTTCAGTTTCAATGAGAAACAGTACTAGCCATATATAGCTTCTAAAGCTGAGGAGATGAACATAAATTAAATGACGGGCTAATCAGGTGTGTGATTTACATTCTTGGCTTCGTTCTCAGATTCGATTAGCAAAGCGAGCTAACTATACTAGCTGCATACTCTTACCAGAGGCACAAATGAACTTTGCTACTTCTTTCCAAACTTTATTTTCCTTCATAATGTCTCTATTCACATTTAATGAGATATGATATATGATAGGATGAGACGAAACCAGGGTTATAAGGTTTTCTTCCATTTTTGTTTCAAATGGTAAATGGGAACTAATTGCAGGTATGAAGTAAAGTTGTGAGCGGGGAACTGAAGAAACGTCGGACCACACGGGTCATGGGATCAGTCTGAGACGTCACTCAACACGATTTGATGTAACAAATATTTTAAATATAATTAATTATATATACTTAGTAAATTTGTAGTAATTCTTGTGTATTTCTAGCCAAAACAATGCAGCACACGGTTTCATGTTGTGTATAACTGTAGTGTTGTGCTCCAGTCTTTCTGAGAAACACAACATTTCAGACTCTTTCACCAGCCGTGAAAACACAACGTTCTTCTTTCCTTTTCCTTTTCTCTGATACAGGACCAGCTGAGTTAATTCAGAACTAAAGCTCTGGGTGAAATCACAGTAAATTATATCATTACGCTTTTACTAATTCTCTCATTTTTCTTGTGAAATACCTTCTTTTATTTACAGAAATGTTTACGGTTCTAATGTATCGTTATCTAAATACCGTGTAGATTGTGACAGTGTAAACACATTATAATAAACGTACTGTGATATGATATACATCGATATTTACATGAAGAAGTAAAAACTTTAAAAAACAGTCCGATTTATATTTAGATACATGTAGAGTGACATGAGGAGGACATGAGGAGGACATGAGGAGGACATGAGGAGGACATGAGGAGGACATGAGGAGGACATGAGGAGGATATGAGGAGGACATGAGGAGGATATGAGGAGGACATGAGGAGGATATGAGGAGGACATGAGGAGGACATGAGGAGGACATGAGGAGGATATGAGGAGGACATGAGGAGGAATGACATCATACTATTTTTATTCATTATTTTCAGTTATTTCATCACGTGTCTACTGCTGAGTCTTCATTAGCAAAAAAACATTGTTTCGTGACAACAAAAGACACTTGACTTGATTTTACTTGATATACTGCCTTACACACACACACACACACACACACACACACACACACACACACACACACACATTTAATTAATGTTGCTAATTTAAGTTCAGTTTATAAAAACCAAACAATAACCCAACAATGCTGTTGTTATCCTGGGAGGGGATTAGTTTATATAGGTAAAAATAGTTTATCCTGGGATGAATGAATGAATGGGGGTGATCTGAAGCCCGGATGGAGGAATGACCGTTTTTCCTGTCTCGCGCCGTTAAAACAGTGCGTCACCCAAATCCACATCAACACCCAAACCATAGCGCGCGCGACTTCACTCTATTTCAAAACCCAACACAAAATGAATAAAGTAAATAAAGCTGAATACTGCGTGAGAATAACGATATACCGGTTTGGGACGCAGCACGTTTCTCTCGCTCTCTCACACACACACACACACACACACACACACACACACACACACACTCCTGCTGTTCATACACACGGTACAATGCGGTGTTGTTAGCATGTTAGTTAGCATGCTGCAATCTCTTACCTGGCAGTTTGAGCGCGCGCGACAGAGCCGTGGCCATCGCCAATGATAATGACAATAATAATGACAATAACGGTCCAGCACGCGCTGCACAATCTCACGCGCCCGTCCGTGTGGCCACTGTGTGGGATCAGAGATAGAGCGAAGCCCTGAGAGGCGGGGTTACAATGCACTCTGGGAAATGTAGTGTCTGTGTTAACATAATTTTTATTAGGCTAAACTTAATAGACCAAACTGTAACAACATGTTTAATAGGCTAATATTATAATGCTAATCTGTAACAACATGTTTATTAGGCTAATTTTAATAGGCTAATATGGGCTAATCTGTAATTACAACATTTATTAGGCTAATTTGAGATTAACCTGTATCAGCACATTTTATTAAGATAATATTAGTAGGCTAATCTGTAATTACAATTCTTTATAGGCTCATTTTAGTGGGTTAATCTGTAACATCAGATTTTATAGGGTGGTAGTACACTAACCTGTAATAACACATATGTTAATGTGAGTGGAATATTCTGTAATTACAATGTTTATAATTTCATTGGCTGAAACATATTTACATGTTTATAAAAACCAACATATAACAGTAAACTTACTGGATCGTACCGTCCCCCGGGTCTCAGACACCATATAGAAACATAAATGAATAAAACTCCACACACTAAAACCTACACACTCTTTCTCTAACCGAGCTTCAGGGGGATCGGGGCAGATCCCGGCTCCGCGAGGCGTCTCGTGAAGTAGACGGGTCACCTCAGCAGACAGACCTGTACCCGTCCAAAAACTACCCTCGTGAGTAATCCAGCACTACTGGGTTCTGGTTTGTGACTGTTGATGAATTTTCTATAAGAGCAGCTCTGACAGCTCATTCACCGGGACTTAAGACCTTTATGTAACATTTATGGACTGTTTATATTAGACTGTTTATATTAGACTGTTTATAGCTGCTATAATGTAAGTGAGAACAGAGACTAACTTGTTTTACTGACATTCCACACTAATAAATATAACTATAAACGGATAAAAAGTACATGTCGTTGTTTAGTTTTAAAAAGTGTAATTGTTGGCAAATTGTGGTATATAAGACGAATAAAACACTCTGGAGAGTTCAGCACCTGGGCCACACCCTCTCCATTCAACCCGCTGTGAATTTGCATATGGGGGCGGGATCACAGTGAGTGAGAGGATCTCTACCGTGTTCCAGGTGCCAGGACCCCGCTGTGGGCTGATACGATCTGCAGCTCATCGTCATGCCTTAAACTGATGAGTAAGGAAAATAACGATGCGGGGTGACGCCCGCGTCCTCGTGCTTACTCGCGAGAGGAATTTTTGAACGGGTACAGGTTTGTCTGCTGAGGTGACTCGTTTACTTCACGAGATGCCTCGCGGAGCCGGGATCTGCCCCGATCCCCCCTTACAATGTGTGTAAATGAAAGACTTTAAATAAATATGTAGTTAGTGGGTTGTGGTTGTTATTGTGAGTGCACGGTTTGTTTTGGGATGATTCATTTTCCACTAATCACTACTTGCCTTTAGCTTAGAGCTATTTTCATACGTTTATTATTATTATTATTATTATTATTACAAGCTTTGTTTATAGAGTACTTTTATACACTTGGTAGTAAAACATCAATGATAAAAAGTAATGGAACAGTAAACTGTAACAGACTGCACAAGGAAGAAAAGATGAAGTGAAAATATAAGCGTCACAAACCGCGCGCGTATCACAGGTTATAAATCCTTTCCTCTGCATCATCATCATCATCATCATCATCATCATCATCATCATCACCACCACTCTGCTCCTTATAAACACGTCCTACTGCTGCTGTTAAAAAATAATAAATAAATAAATAAAAATAAATAAAGATTATAATGTGTATTATGAGCACGTTATTTGTGACGTAATCACCTTTTGAGAATGATCATCAGTAAGGAGGACGCGGTTCAGCATCGAGTTCTTTACTTTCTGAATGGGTTCTGGAGCAAGCTAAAGAAATATATTTCATATAACCACTGGGGAACCGTGTATGATCTGTCTATCTATCTGTCTGTCTATCTGTCTCTCTATCTGTCTGTCTGTTTGTTTATCTTGATGCAGTCATGTATTAAGAGCAGTATGTTGTGTTTATTCTATACTTGTATATTTTTTATCTCTTCACGCGTTTCTGTATTTATATTTTCACTTTCATATTCTCTTCCTTGTGCATTATATTACATTTTACAGTTCCATTACTTTTGATCATTTATGTTTTACTCCTCGGTTGTACAGCGCTCAGCTACCACGTGTATAAAAGAGCTCTATAAACAAAGTCTATAATATTAATGATAATAATATAAGTTAAAAGAGAGTAAACAAACGGTACACAAACAGAACCGCTAGTTACATATTTATTTAAAGTCTTTTATTTACACACATTGTAAGGGGGGATCGGGGCAGATCCCGGCTCCGCGAGGCGTCTCGTGAAGTAAACGAGTCACCTCAGCAGACAAACCTGTACCCGTTCAAAAAATCGTCTCGCGAGTAAGCACGAGGACGCGGGCGTCACCCCGCATCGTTATTTTCCTTACTCATCAGTTTAAGGCATACCCAACTTCCGGGTTAGTGACGTGTGTGGCCGTGATCAGCACACTGCACACTGAGGGTGAGCTCACACTCTTCACTGTTTTACACACTCTCTCATCATAACATCTGCACATTTACACTCTATAACACACCACATACAGTGTAATACAACACACACGCGCATAACTGTACTCAAACCCTACTCAGATATGTTTATAAGTCGTTCCCGTTGCGGTGCATTGTGGGTTGAACGTGACGTCGTAGTATTACCGCGTTCTGATTGGCCTCGGCCTCACTCCCGTTTAAACATTTCTTATTATCTCGATTTCAGCATGTAAACAAACATTAGTCTGGTATGATAACTTCTCATTCAGATTTGGTTTATTAATCCAGTGTCCAGGGTGTAAAATAAAAAATATATCATTTATTAAAGTGTTGTAAAATAACTCCTACCCTGGCAGCAGTTGAATAAATAAAGAAAAAAAGTAAAAACTAGACACTTCAGCTAAATATAGTTACTTTATACATATAAACTTACCGAATAAAACAATTAATGTAATGTTGTAGTACAGTTTTGCTTAACGGTGGTTAAAAAAACAGTAAAAAGAAAAAAAGAAAAGAAAACAAAAGGGAATCCAGTGATCTTTTTCTTCCTCGTCGTTGTTGTTGTTTTTCTTCTTCTTGGCGTTTGGAAAGTCAAAGTTATGGTGTTATAGCGCCACCTTCAGGACTGGAGGGTGGAGCGGCAACAAAATTCCTAATTTACCTCAAGAAAAGGCCTGTAGATCATAAGTTTATTATATTATATCATCATCATCATCATCATCATCATCACCACTCTGCTCCTTATAAACACGTCCTA
>CM042544.1:554769-564769 GCA_023630585.1 Cranoglanis bouderius
CTTGTAATAATAATAATAATAATAATAATAATAATAATAAACGTATGAAAATAGCTCTAAGCTAAAGGCAAGTAGTGATTAGTGGAGAATGAATCAACCCAAAACAAACCGTGCACTCACAATAACAACCACAACCCACTAACTACATATTTATTTAAAGTCTTTCATTTACACACATTGTAAGGGGGGATCGGGGCAGATCCCGGCTCCGCGAGGCATCTCGTGAAGTAAACGAGTCACCTCAGCAGACAAACCTGTACCCGTTCAAAAATTCGTCTCGCGAGTAAGCACGAGGACGCGGGCGTCACCCCGCATCGTTATTTTCCTTACTCATCAGTTTAAGGCATACTCAACTTCCGGGTTAGTGACGTGTGTGGCCGTGATCAGCACACTGCACACTGAGGGTGAGCTCACACTCTTCACTGTTTTACACACTCTCTCATCATAACATCTGCACATTTACACTCTATAACACACCACATACAGTGTAATACAACACACACGCGCATAACTGTACTCAAACCCTACTCAGATATGTTTATAAGTCGTTCCCGTTGCGGTGCATTGTGGGTTGAACGTGACGTCGTAGTATTACCGCGTTCTGATTGGCCTCGGCCTCACTCCCGTTTAAACATTTCTTATTATCTCGATTTCAGCATGTAAACAAACATTAGTCTGGTATGATAACTTCTCATTCAGATTTGGTTTATTAATCCAGTGTCCAGGGTGTAAAATAAAAAATATATCATTTATTAAAGTGTTGTAAAATAACTTCTACCCTGGCAGCAGTTGAATAAATAAAGAAAAAAAGTAAAAACTAGACACTTCAGCTAAATATAGTTACTTTATACATATAAACTTACCGAATAAAACAATTAATGTAATGTTGTAGTACAGTTTTGCTTAACGGTGGTTAAAAAAACAGTAAAAAGAAAAAAAGAAAAGAAAACAAAAGGGAATCCAGTGATCTTTTTCTTCCTCGTCGGTGTTGTTGTTTTTCTTCTTCTTGGCGTTTGGAAAGTCAAAGTTATGGTGTTATAGCGCCACCTTCAGGACTGGAGGGTGGAGCGGCAACAAAATTCCTAATTTACCTCAAGAAAAGGCCTGTAGATCATAAGTACCCCGACACTGTCTTTGCCAGGCCCCAAACACATTAGCTGTTACTCAGAAGTTTCTCCAGTGTGAGATTTTTAATGCCCTACTGCTAATTTTTTTCTTCGACATTTTACTGTTTCTTTTGGCTGACACTATTACCTAGGTGAGAAAACCCTAACCCTGAACCCTAACCCTCTTGCACAAGAACCCAGCTTGGTGGTGCTGGGAATTAAACTCATCACCTTCCATAAAGTAGCCCAAACCTCTGAGATCTCTTGCAAGGTTGTCAGTAATTTTCGCTCCCCCCCCGAGAAGTTATTCCATTGCTGAGTATCTCTACACCACATGTTTTTATTCCATAGTTTTATTAAATCATACCCACCTCCTTTCACCCCTTTACACTGCCCATTCTCTCTCTCTCTCTCTCTCTCTCTCTCTCTCATCTGCCCAGTTCCACTGATTTGGCACCACCACACAGTTATAAAGCTGGTCGGTTGCTTGGCTACTTTACAGAAACATTCCTTTAAAGAATTTCAGTGGGTGTGATCTGAATCCAAACACCTTGAGTTCCTGATAAACCTTTACATGAAATTTCCCAATCATCACAGTCACAATGAGAAGGTCCTCATGTCTGGCCTCACCTTCACACTTACATCAGGAAGGAATACAAATCTTAGAAAACGGTAAAGAGTCAAAGTTTTTATTTATTGATTTATTTGTATTATTATAAGCTCCCTCTCCCTCTTATTAACAGAATTATTCCAAATCTGTATGATGTTTTTACATTTTGATTTATGCTTTGACTTCAGTTTGTACATGCTGATCATCTGCACACATATTACCCTGATGATTTAATCTCTATTATATTTTCGAGGTTGCAGTGACCCCGTATGCAATGCGATGTTTTCCTTTTATCACATCCTCAAGGTTTTGGTTTCTGATTTCTTGGTACAGTAGAAGAAACCAGTTTGAGGCAGTTTCATGTTGCACCTGCAGTCCAGTGACCTCATGTAACCCTCCCTGTGTTTACTCCTGGTTTGTTGATGTGATCATTGACCAATAAGATGATATGTTGATCCTTCTTTTCTCCGTAACCAATCACATGCTAGAATTCTTCAGTATATGAAGTGATGTATCTGTGATTTCAGGTCAGTCTTTTACTTGAATTGCTCTTGTATCAGATTCACTGAGAGTATAATCTCTCTCTCTCTCTCGCTTTTCTATGGCATAATAAACAGGTTTTAGATTGAGCTTCTGGACTTGTATGCATGATTATCTTGGCTCTTCTTCAGGATGGAGGCCAGAGGCCCATGGTGAGATGCTCAAGGTTCAGTCTGACTCTGAATCTGAGGTGTTTTTGACGTGTGCTTTGTTACTTCTGTTGTTGGAACAAAGACTTTCACCTTTTTCACCCTTCTTACATTACAATGCCCTTCACAGAGTCACGTTACTTTGACATCTTCCCATCATAAGTTCTATCTGTTCATGCGGTCTGGTAAAATGCCTCAGTCTTATGTTTTTGCAAATACATTTTAATCAATATGTATAATCATAGACTTCTGGAAAAAAGTACACAATCTTTTTAAAATTACATTAGTTTTGCTTTAAAATGTATAACTCTCTCTTATATCCGTCACGGTCTGTTGAATTATTTACCTGTTCTCCATCCAGAGGGTTCTGCAAATATGTCTTCTGCTTATTTTTCCTTTATTATTATTATTATTATTATTATTATTATTATTATTATTATTATTATTATAGAGTAATGATGTCCTCTCTTGATATATATCCTTGAAGATAGCACATTAGAAACAAGACTTTGTACTTATAAAAAAAAACTCATTATTATCATTTTTCTGAGTTTGATGAAAGAATGTCACGCCCCCTTACACGCCCTACCAGTAATAATATCCTTCTTGGCATTTTATCCATTTGTTTTTTAAAAAAAAAACAAAAAAACAATGGTTTTGAAGTGTTGCAATTTTCTCCGGGCGCCCACGGCCCTTCCGCGCATGCGCAACTTTCTCTTCTGCGCAAGCGTCTTCACTCCGCGCACGCGCAGTTCCGTCCCCGGATTCGTCGTGACGAAGATGGCGGACGTTTCTTTGGACGAATTAATACGCCGACGCAATTTTAACACCAGAGGAGGCCTTAAAAGGTATTTCACATTGTGTCAGTCACGCGCTAAACTTTACCTTTAAACGCCGTTAATGTTTATTTCTAGTTTAATTTTTTTTAAACATCGTATGTCGTCTAAAACAGGCTATGCTGAAAGAAAAAGCTCGCGTCTTTGTAGCTGCTTATTGCTTAGCGAACGACCTGGCATCATTCTGTTTGTCTATTGGCTGAAAAAACAGTCTCGTGCAATATACTGAGCCGCGATTGGTTAGAGTCCAGTATACTGCGCATGCACATGTTGAACGCTCTTCCTTATTCCACCCGTATTCCGTCAAAAAAAATTCTTCTCGAGGATTGGCTAGTATTCCGTTTCAACCAATCCTGTAGCAGGATGCTGGAGTGGATTAGCCAATCCCAGCGCAGGATCTGAAACAGGTCGGCAAAACGGGTGGGAAAATAACTTTACGGCTAGCTCGAGGATATTAGCTTTGCTGTTTTGCAAAAACGTAACTTTCATTCAGAATCATTGCATTTGCTTCATTTTGTTATTTTTAATTAAAATAAATTAAAGTAATTAAATGTCTGAACAAAATTGTGAGGATTAGTTTGGAGGCAAAGCCGAGCGACGCGGTTTCTAAGTGACTGTTAGCAAAGAAACGGAGAGTGAGGGACAAGTTAGTCCTCACACACACACACACACACACACACACACACACACACAGATCATGAATTTCTGTGTATTTTTATTTTGTATGTTACAGTTTGGAGACACAAAACGATGTAGTGGTTATTTAATATGAATTTATTTAGAAACACTGCTATTCTGCTGCTAGTCGACTCTCTCTAAGCTCGTGTTATTGAGCTGTGTTCAGTATAAAGAGTTGTGACGTGTCTGTAACACAGAGCAGCTGTAACTGTGTTAATTATACACCCAGGGTTCAGGTTTTTGTTCAGTAACCAGTTCAGCATGTGTTCAGTCCCAGATCACTCCTAACTCTATTCATCGTACAGGGTGTGTGTACATTGTGAACTGTGTGTGATGTCACAGAAATATCACCTCATCACATTTAGTCATTTTAACAACACGTACACACACACACACGTACACACACGTACACACACACACACACGTACACACACACATGTACACACACACACACACACGTACACACACACACACACACACACACACGTACACACACACACAAACACGTACACACATACACATACGTACACACACACACACACCCATATATCACAATATTTAGGTGTGTGAACATTGTGCCTCATTAAAAAAATTAGTGTTTAAAAATGTCTTACTTGACAATAAGCTTTTCAACACACCCTTTTCCGTGTGCCGAAGAGTGAGCTGTGAAGTGTGTGTGCTGAAGAGTGAGATGTAAGGTGTGTGTGTGCCGAAGAGTGAGCTGTAAGGTGTGTGTGTGCCGGAGAGTGTGCTGTAAAGTGCGTGTGTGTGCCGAAGAGTGAGCTGTAAGGTGTGTGTGTGTGCCAAAGAGTGTGCTGTAAGGTGTGTGTGTGTGTGTGTGTGCGTGTGCCGAAGAGTGAGCTGTAAGGTGTGTGTGTGTGTGTGTGTGTGCTGAAGAGTGAGCTGTAAGGTGTGTGTGTGTGTGTGTGTGTGTGTGTGTGTGTGTGTGTGTGTGCGCCGCAGAGTGAGCTGTAAGGTGAGCGTGTGTGCCGCAGAGTGAGCTGTAAGGTGAGCGTGTGTGCCGCAGAGTGAGCTGTAAGGTGAGCGTGTGTGCCGCAGAGTGAGCTGTAAGGTGAGCGTGTGTGCCGCAGAGTGAGCTGTAAGGTGAGCGTGTGTGCCGCAGAGTGAGCTGTAAGGTGAGCGTGTGTGCCGGAGAGTGAGCTGTAAGGTGTGTGTGTGTGCCAAAGAGTGAGCTGTAAGGTGAGCGTGTGTGCCGGAGAGTGAGCTGTAAATGGTGAGCGTGTGTGCCGGAGAGTGAGCTGTAAGGTGAGTGTGTCTGCCGGAGAGTGAGCTGTAAGGTGAGCGTGTGTGTGCCGGAGAGTGAGCTGTAAGGTGAGCGTGTGTGTGCCGGAGAGTGAGCTGTAAGGTGAGCGTGTGTGCCGGAGAGTGAGCTGTAAGGTGAGCGTGTGTGCCGGAGAGTGAGCTGTAAGGTGTGTGTGTGCCGGAGAGTGAGCTGTAAGGTGAGTGTGTGCCGGAGAGTGAGCTGTAAAGTGCGTATGTGTGCTGAAGAGTGAGCTGTAAGGTGTGTGTGTGTGCGTGTGCCGAAGAGTGAGCTGTAAGGTGTGTGTGTGTGCCGAAGAGTGAGCTGTAAGGTGTGTGTGTGTGCCGAAGAGTGTGCTGTAAGGTGTGTGTGTGTGTGTGTGTGTGTCCGGAAGAGTGAGCTGTAGGGTGTGTGTGTGTGTGCCGCAGAGTGAGCTGTAAGGTGCGCGTGTGTGTGTGTGTGTGTGCGCCGCAGAGTGAGCTGTAAGGTGAGCGTGTGTGCCGGAGAGTGAGCTGTAAGGTGTGTGTGTGTGTGTGTGCCAAAGAGTGAGCTGTAAGGTGAGCGTGTGTGCCGAAGAGTGAGCTGTACATGGTGAGCGTGTGTGCCGGGGAGTGAGCTGTAAGGTGAGCGTGTGTGCTGGAGGGGGAGCTGTAAGGTGGGCGGGTGGGTGTGCCGAAGAGTGGGCTGTAAGGTGTGCGTGTGCCGAAGAGTGAGCTGTAAGGTGTGCGTGTGCCGAAGAGTGAGCTGTAAGGTATGCGTGTGCCGGAGAGTGAGCTGTAAGGTGAGTGTGTGCCGGAGAGTGAGCTGTAAGGTGAGTGTGTGCCGGAGAGTGAGCTGTAAGGTGTGTGTGTGTGTGTGTGTGTGTACCGAAGAGTGAGCTGTAAGGTGTGTGTGTGTGTGCCGCAGAGTGAGCTGTAAGGTGCGCGTGTGTGTGTGTGTGTGTGTGCCGGAGAGTGAGCTGTAAGGTGTGTGTGTGTGTGTGCCGGAGAGTGAGCTGTAAGGTGTGTGTGTGTGTGTGCCGGAGAGTGAGCTGTAAGGTGAGCGTGTGTGCCGGAGAGTGAGCTGTAAGGTGAGCGTGTGTGCCGCAGAGTGAGCTGTAAGGTGAGCGTGTGTGCCGCAGAGTGAGCTGTAAGGTGAGCGTGTGTGTGTGCCGGAGAGTGAGCTGTAAGGTGTGCGTGTGCCGAAGAGTGAGCTGTAAGGTGTGCGTGTGCCGAAGAGTGAGCTGTAAGGTATGCGTGTGCCGGAGAGTGAGCTGTAAGGTGAGTGTGTGCCGGAGAGTGAGCTGTAAGGGGAGTGTGTGCGGGAGAGTGAGCTGTAAGGTGTGTGAGTGTGTGCCGGAGAGTGAGCTGTAAGGTGTGTGTGTGGGTGCCGGAGAGTGAGCTGTAAGGTGTGTGTGTGTGCGTGTGCCGGAGAGTGAGCTGTAAGGTGTGTGTGTGTGTGTGTGCCGGAGAGTGAGCTGTAAGGTGTGTGTGTGCCGGAGAGTGAGCTGTAAGGTGTGTGTGTGCCGGAGAGTGAGTTGTAAACGGTGAGCGTGTGTGTGCCGGAGAGTGAGCTGTAAGGTGTGCATGTGTGTGTGCCGAAGAGTGAGCTGTAAGGTGTGCGTGTGCCGAAGAGTGAGCTGTAAGGTGTGCGTGTGCCGAAGAGTGAGCTGTAAGGTGAGTGTGTGCCGGAGAGTGAGCTGTAAGGTGAGTGTGTGCCGGAGAGTGAGCTGTAAGGTGTGTGAGTGTGTGCGGGAGGGTGAGCTGTAAGGGGTGTGTGGGTGTGCCGGAGAGTGAGCTGTAAGGTGTGTGTGTGTGTGTGTGCCGGAGGGTGAGCTGTAAGGTGTGTGTGTGTGTGCGGGAGAGTGAGCTGTAAGGTGTGTGAGTGTGTGCCGGAGAGTGAGCTGTAAGGTGTGTGTGTGTGTGCCGGAGAGTGAGCTGTAAGGTGTGTGTGTGTGTGTGTGCCGGAGGGTGAGCTGTAAGGTGTGTGTGTGTGCCGGAGAGTGAGCTGTAAGGTGTGTGTGTGTGCGTGTGCCGGAGAGTGAGCTGTAAGGTGTGTGAGTGTGTGCCGGAGAGTGAGCTGTAAGGTGTGTGTGTGTGTGTGTGCCGGAGAGTGAGCTGTAAGGTGTGTGTGTGTGTGTGTGCCGGAGGGTGAGCTGTAAGGTGTGTGTGTGTGTGTGTGCCGGAGAGTGAGCTGTAAGGTGTGTGTGTGTGCGTGTGCCGGAGAGTGAGCTGTAAGGTGTGTGTGTGTGCCGGAGAGTGAGCTGTAAGGTGTGTGTGTGTGTGTGTGCCGGAGAGTGAGCTGTAAGGTGTGTGTGTGTGTGTGTGCCGGAGAGTGAGCTGTAAGGTGTGTGTGTGTGTGTGTGCCGGAGAGTGAGCTGTAAGGTGTGTGTGTGTGTGTGTGTGCCGGAGAGTGAGCTGTAAGGTGTGTGTGTGTGTGTGTGCCGGAGAGTGAGCTGTAAGGAGTGTGTGTGTGTGTGTGTGTGTGTGTGTGTGCGCGCCGAAGAGTGAGCTGTAAGGTGTGTGTGCGCCGGAGAGTGAGCTGTAAGGTGTGTGTGTGCCGGAGAGTGAGCTGTAAGGTGTGTGTGTGTGTGCGCCGGAGAGTGAGCTGTAAGGTGTGTGTGTGTGTGTGTGTGTGTGTGTGTGCCGGAGAGTGAGCTGTAAGGAGTGTGTGTGTGTGTGTGTGTGTGTGTGTGTGTGTGTGTGTGTGTGTGTGTGTGTGCGCCGGAGAGTGAGCTGTAAGGTGTGTGTGTGTGTGTGTGTGTGTGTGTGTGTGTGTGTGTGTGTGTGTGTGTGTGCGCCGCAGAGTGAGCTGTAAGGTGTGTGTGTGTGTGTGTGTGTGTGTGTGTGTGTGTGTGTGCCGAAGAGTGAGCTGTAAGGTGTGTGTGTGCCGGAGAGTGAGCTGTAAGGTGTGTGTGTGCCGGAGAGTGAGCTGTAAGGTGGGTGTGTGTGTGTGTGTGTGTGTGTGCCGGAGAGTGAGCTGTAAGGTGTGTGTGTGCCGCAGAGTGAGCTGTAAGGTGTGTGTGTGTGTGTGTGTGTGTGTGTGTGTGTGTGTGTGTGTGTGCCGGAGAGTGAGCTGTAAGGTGTGTGTGTGCCGCAGAGTGAGCTGTAAGGTGTGTGTGTGTGTTTGTGTGTGTGTGCCGGAGAGTGAGCTGTAAGGTGTGTGTGTGCCGTAGAGTGAGCTGTAAGGTGTGTGTGTGCCGTAGAGTGAGCTGTAAACAGTGTTTGAGCAGCTGTTTTCTGAGAGGGGTTATATGACCCGTTTGAGAGACAGTCACAGGTGTCTTTCTTGGAGCAGGTATTCAGTGACATCACATTCAGAGCTGAATTCTGTACTGAAATACTGTAGTGTGTTTTGTTTTATAAACAGTGATAAGATTAGAAATATAATCCGATCTGAAGGTGAAGGATAATAATGACGTTTTACAAATGATCGTGTTTATTGTTCCTGCAGGCCGACCTTTGGCAGAGGGGCGGGGCTAACAGGAAGAGGCACGGGCTCTGTAGGGAGAGGGGCGGGGCTCATGGGCCGCACATTTGACGCCCGACAGAAGATCGGCACCACTGACGTCAGACAGAGGCTCGGAGGAAGTGGAGGTGAGGACGCATGGACACGAGTCCCAGTGTTAGATACGGACTGGTTCCTACATTTTCATGGGAATGTTCACCAACATGTTTACCTCCTCCTTCTTTCTCCAGCGTTCCAGGTGAAGGATGCGAGAGAGAAGCTGGGTCAGAAGGATGCGCGTTTCCGTATCCAGGCCAGAGGGGGCGCTGTGAGTGCGGTGCAGGATGCCAGACAGACCATCAACTCTCGTAAACAGCAGCAGGTCCAAGATTCTCCCTTAGCAACCACCTCTCAGGCCCCAATCCCACACATCCACATCCAGAACAACAATAACAATCCCAGCAGCACCGGTGTCAGGTCCTTCCCTACCAACCAGGGACTCGGTACCAGAGTGGGTGTGGCCATACAGCCCAGAGGCGGGATCACAAAAGTGGTGGATGCACGTGACAGGCTGAGTCTGAAGAGAAGTGTGTCATCGCTGCCCAGTCAGGGATCTGCAGCTCCGCTCAAGATCACCAAAACCATCCAGGTTAATGAAGAGATGTTCCTCACTGACTCCTCATTCACACCCCTCTCTGACGTTCCTCACTGATGTTCCTCACTGACATTCCTCATTCACACCCCTCTCGCACGTTCCTCACTGATGTTCCTCACTGACGTTCCTCACTGACATTCCTCATTCACACCCCTCTCACACTTCCTCACTGATGTTCCTCACTGATGTTCCTCACTGACATTCCTCATTCACACCCCTCTCACACGTTCCTCACTGCTGTTCCTCACTGACGTTCCTCACTGACATTCCTCATTCACACCCCTCTCACACGTTCCTCAATGACATTCCTCATTCACACCCCTCTCACACGTTCCTCACTGATGTTCCTCACTGATGTTCCTCATTCACACCCCTCTCAGACGTTCCTCACTGATGTTCCTCACTGATGTTCCTCATTTACACCCCTCTCAGACGTTCCTCACTGATGTTCCTCACTGACATTCCTCATTCACACCCCTCTCACACGTTCCTCACTGACATTCCTCATTCACACCCCTCTCACACGTTCCTCACTGACATTCCTCATTCACACCCCTCTCACACGTTCCTCACTGATGTTCCTCACTGACATTCCTCATTCACACCCCTCACACACGTTCCTCACTGACATTCCTCATTCATCCCCCTCTCAGATGTTCCACACTGACGTTCCACCATCAAGTGCCAACATTAAACATTAGGAACACTATAATAACTGCTCTGTCTCTCTCTGTGTTTG
>CM042544.1:567269-572269 GCA_023630585.1 Cranoglanis bouderius
GTGTATAAAGACTTGTTTAGAAGTGTTGTTTCTGTGCGGAGGGCGGTCCTGTCCCGATCCTCTGCCTTCAGCTCTTTGTAGTGTTACCTTGCTGGTGTTGGTGATTTGGGACACAGCCCTGACCACTCCCCATACACACACACACACACACACACACACACACACACACACACACACACACACACACACACACACACACACAAAAGGTGGGGTCGTGTGTACAACTCTGTGTCTGTACCGGACTTCCTGTTTGTTTTTTCTGCAGTAAACTCTTGCTTTATAATAAATATCTCTGTGTGTGATGTCATTATTTACCCTCACGGGATCAGAATTTAATAAACATGATAAATATGTCACAAGTGGAACTGGTGTAGTTAAACCAGGCTGGTCTTCATGTGGGGAAAATATGTTACGCTAATGGTTGCTAGGCAGTGTGTGTTACAGAGTGTGATCCAAAACGCTTACTGAGTAAGCACACAGATGGACAAATTCATTGAGGTTCCAGAACTTTAAATGGAATAAAGAGTTCTGGACCTGTCCTGAAGGAGAACATCACCGATCTGTACCTGTCCTGAAGGAGAACATCACCGATCTGTACCTGTCCTGAAGGCGAACATCACCGATCTGTACCTGTCCTGAAGGAGAACATCACCGATCTGTACCTGTCCTGAAGGAGAACATCACCGATCTGTACCTGTCCTGAAGGAGAATTCCACAATTCTACTACTGTCTTAAAGGAGAATTCCACAGTTTTGGAACCATCCTGAAGGAGAAATGCTGCAGTAACAGAACTATCCTGAAGACAATACATTATGTTAATGGTGTGTGTTACAGAGCTACACATGACCCAACACGCTTACTGACTAGTACATACAATATAGTCAAATTCAATGAGGTTCCAGAACCTTAAATGGAATGAGTTCTGGAACTGTCCTGAAGGGGAACTCCACAGTTACAGAACTGCTCTGAAAGAAAACCTCATGCAATGTTTCTGGAATTGTCCAGAAAGAGAACTTAACAGATCTGTACCTGTCCTGAAAAAGAATTCCACAATTCTGCTACTGCATTGAAGGAGAATTTTGGAACACCACCGTTCCAAGACTGTCCTGAAGTAGAAGAACTCCATAACGCCAGAACTGTCCATCCAGGAGGAGAACTCCACAGATTAGGATCTGAATTAAAGAAAGAACAATACAGTTCCAGAACCATGCTGAAGAAGATATTTGGAATGAGAACTCCACAGAAGAAGCTCCTGAAGAAGCAACTCTGAAGGAAAACTTGGAGTCAAAATTGGAGTCTCCATCTTGCAAAAATTGGAGCCAGAGCACGTGCAGTAGATACGACTGGACAGGCAGTGGGTCCGTCTCTCACCTCGCCCATATCAGTGATGGACACTGTACGTGTTCCTCCACGATTTTTATAAGGTAACAACTGAAAATATAAACAGCAGTGAACATTTCCACTCAACACAAACTACTTTTTAAGGAAAAACCTCCTCTGCTCTCCACGATGTTCCTCTAGCTCTGACACCTGCAGTAAGTTACACACCTGAATGGAGAAGCTCTCGTTTTGTCGGTGGAGAGATTAGCTAACCTTACAGAGATATTTTGAGTGTTTGCTAAGGTCAGAGTCAATAAATTATGATGAAATGTAGCTCGTGTTATAATATCAGTACAGAGCTACAGCTTAGACATGAAAATGAGCAACACACCATAAACACTGTAGAGAATTCCCCACTGAGGTTCTGTTTACAGTTTACAGCAGAACTGTCAATCACCTCATCAACCACGCCCCTTTATTTATCACCAAATAACCCCTATAATACGCTTTTATCGTAAAGTTAAATATTAGTGGAGATATCAGGGTCGAGTGAAACACAGACAGAGCTCTGTTCCTGAAATCATTTGTGGTAGTGTTGGTCCTCCTCCATTCACTAACATGAAAACGGGCGGGGTTATGAAATTGTTCTGCAGCCAACCACTAGAGGGCCTCAGAGACATTTTGGCATGAACTACAACTCGGAAAGAACTACAGGGTCCATGTTTATCAGCGCCATTTCCGGTTTCCGGTTTGGTTGAGCAAGTGAAGATGGCGGCGCCTACAAAGAAAAACGCGAGCAGCGCTTGTGTGATTCCAGGAGGATTTACAGGTGTGTGTTTGAGTTAAAAACGTAGAAACATCTGTTTGTTTTAACGAATTCATGAAGCAAACCAGAGAAAGAGTGTAGAATTAACATTAAAGGTCTGTGGGAGCTTCCGTGTGTTTAATCTGGAAAACAAGAGTTAACCTAAACGCAAATACACGCACAAATCTAACAATATACAGAAATATATAATGTGTTAAATGTAAAGTATATAATGCGGATAATTAGAGTATCAGTGAAATAATGAAACAATTAATAACAATCTGCTTTTATTACTTTCTCCGTGGCGCTAATATTTCTACAAACTGCTTCCTGTTTAAATTCATTAATTAGTTTCTACAGAGAATAAAAAAACCACAACAACTGTAAAGTATACCATATAACATCAGGACCTGAGTCCAGTGGAATAAAGGAAACATCATTATCATTTATTATTAATAAGGAGGATGATTTGAGGGGAAGCCGAACACACAACTCCATGCTTTATTGTTTATTTATTGCATTATTTTTTAATAAGCATTATTTATAATGAATAAGCTGTGAGAAGATCAGAGTTATCAGGTAACTGTTTCAGCAGTGTATAATAGTTTATTCTGTATATTAACCTGAGAAACCTTCCTGTTCTCTGCACATGAGGTTTCCTCTAAGCTCTGTGATCTACAGGGAACGTATGGAGAAGGTTCCACAGCTCTGTCCCGCAGTGACCACACCCCTGATCTCATATTTACTGTCATTTTTATTTTTTATTTCAGTGCCGTTATACAGGTTTACACGTTGTGAAAGTCACACTGTGGCAGTTACAGTGGTGAATTTCTGTCAAATCATTTCATTTAGTTGTTAATGATGACTGTACTCATTTGTGAATTATGTTCAGTGCAGTGTAACTGCTTTATTCACTGTGGTTACACACTGACACAAGCTTGTTACGTCTAGAATATATATATATATATATATATTACTGTATATAATGTATCTAGAAAGAAACACAATACATTAGTTCCCCATGTATTCTCGCTTTAATTTATAGTGATTAGAATGTTCTGATCCTGTACTAGTCACGTGTTTGTCCAATGAAATGCTCTCCAGAATGTATATGCCCCGCCCACAGGGCTGTACAGTAGCTGCGTTCACTGCGTGTCGTAATAACCGTAATTACGCGATTCGAACTTGTAAAAAACTTTGTCGTCCTCGTAGAAATCGTAATGACAACTTAAACTAGGAATTGTGTGAGAGCTCCGACATGTACCACCTGACCGCTGTGACGTCATGCGGAAACACTCAGTGTTATCTCATAATACTTTGTATAATTAATGTCTTAATAATGCGAGATTGATGATGTGAAGATGTGAACAGCTCCGAGTAGAACTTCGGGTTTGTCATCTAGTAATTACGGTGATCCTGACACGGCGGGAATGCAGAGAGTAGCAGCTCATGAGCAGTAAACGTGGTGTGTATTTGCTCACTGTTCACCATATGTAGCTAGATCACTGTCAGGGGTGTTTATATTGGGTGGGGGTGTGGCTTGGTGTATCACAAACGCTATTGGCTGTTAAATCTGTCAAACAGTTCAAAACGCTGTCTCTCTGGCTTCCTGTTTCAAACTAAGATACGCTGACATGCGGTAAATCACAGCTCTCAAGACGTTTCATGTGGACTTTAAAATAGTGTGTGTGTGTGTGTGTGTGTGTGTGTGTGTGTGTGTGTGTGTGTGTGTGTGTGTGTTTCAGTGTTGTCCTTGAAGTTCTGCTCGACCAGTAAAGCGCAGCACCAGCTGTGTGTGAAAGAGCACCGAGTTCGGGCAGAAATCAACACACACCGACCACCGGACAGGACACTGTTCATCCTCAACGTCCCCCCATACTGCTCACAGGTACAGACCACACCCCCATACTGCTCACAGGTACAGACCACACCCCCATACTGCTCACAGGTACAGACCACACCCCCATACTGCTCACAGGTACAGACCACACCCCCATACTGCTCACAGGTACAGACCACACCCACATACTGCTCACAGGTACAGACCACACCCACATACTGCTTACAGGTACAGACCACACCCACATACTGCTCACAGGTACAGACCACACCCACATACTGCTCACAGGTACAGACCACACCCACATACTGCTCACAGGTACAGACCACACCCACATACTGCTCACAGGTACAGACCACACCCCCATACTGCTCACAGGTACAGAACACACCCATATTCTCACCCCATGTGTGTGTGTGTGTGTGTGTGTGTGTGTGTAGAGTGTGGTGAAGGACTTGTTCTCTCAGTTTGGTCCAGTTCAGCATGTGGAACTGAGGGAGAAACCTGGAGCAGCTGAAGATAAACAACCCGAGCTGTCGCCTTATTTCACACCTGCACAGAAACAGGTAACACTGTACACACACACACACACACACACACACACACACACACACCTGTACACAAACACACACACACCTGTACACAAACACACACACACCTGTACACAAACACACACACACACCTGTACACAAACACACACACACACTTGTACACAAACACACACACACACACACACACACACACACCTGTACACAAACACACACCTGTACACAAACAGGTAACACTGCACTCTGTATAAGCATCCTTTAAATAAAGTAGAATTGAATAAAATTAACATTCTACACACAGAAGTGATAACATACAGGATAATGTGAGTTAATGTTCTACACTTTAGTATTTTATGATTAATACTGTGTGTGTGTGTGTGTGTGTGTGTGTGTGTGTGTGTGTGTGTGTGTGTCAGTGTTTTAAGGTGGCCTACGTGGTGTTCAAACACTCCTCAGCTGTAGCAGCGGCTAAAGCACATCCTTATGA
>CM042544.1:577269-607269 GCA_023630585.1 Cranoglanis bouderius
CGGTGTGTATGTTGAGTTTATGGTTTATGTTGGAGAAGATTGTAGATCTGATCTGATCTGATCTTATTTCATCAAATAAACTCTAATTCTAATCTAATCCACATGACTATAATCATGTCTCAGTGCCTGTAAAGGCCAAGTCCATTAATAATTACTAAAGTTGTTGAGATAATGATGACCTGGAAACAGTGTCTTAACATCCAGAGTTCAGGTGTCTGAGTTTTAGTCAGAGACCGTCACCGTCTTAACCACACGATTAAAAGTGCTGCGCAGATCAGAACAGATCAGATTTGACCAATTTTACGATCTGCTGTATTTTCGTAAAAATTGGATCTGTGCATCCTCATTCTGTGTTCTTCATTAACACAGTTCCGTTTGTCAGAGTGGGTTCTTTAGGTCAGGTTTGTCGGACTGGGTTCTTTAGGTCAGGCTTGTCGGAGCGGGTTCTTTAGGTCAGGCTTGTCGGAGCGGGTTCTTTAGGTCAGGCTTGTCGGAACAGGCTTGTCGGAGTGGGTTCTTTAGGTCAGGTTTGTCGGAGTGGGTTCTTTAGGTCAGGTTTGTCAGAGTGGGTTCTTTAGGTCAGGTTTGTCGGAGTGGGTTCTTTAGGTCAGGTTTGTCGGAGTGGGTTCTTTAGGTCAGGTTTGTCGGAGTGGGTTCTTTAGGTCAGGCTTGTCGGAGCGGGTTCTTTAGGTCAGGCTTGTCGGAGCGGGTTCTTTAGGTCAGGCTTGTCGGAGCTGGTTCTTTAGGTCAGGTTTGTCGGAGTGGGTTCTTTAGGTCAGGTTTGTCGGAGTGGGTTCTTTAGGTCAGGTTTGTCGGAGTGGGTTCTTTAGGTCAGGTTTGTCGGAGTGGGTTCTTTAGGTCAGGCTTTTCGGAGCGGGTTCTTTAGGTCAGGTTTGTCAGAGCGGGTTCTTTAGGTCAGGTTTGTCGGAGTGGGTTCTTTAGGTCAGGTTTGTCGGAGTGGGTTCTTTAGGTCAGGCTTGTTGGAGCAGGCTTGTCGGAGTGGGTTCTTTAGGTCAGGTTTGTCGGAGTGGGTTCTTTAGGACAGATTTGTTGGAGCAGGTTTGTCAGAGTGGGTTCTTTAGGACAGGTTTGTTGGAGCAGGTTTGTCGGAGTGGGTTCTTTAGGTCAGGTTTGTCGGAGTGGGTTCTTTAGGACAGGTTTGTCGGAGTGGGTTCTTTAGGTCAGGTTTGTCGGAGTGGGTTCTTTAGGTCAGGTTTGTCGGAGTGGGTTCTTTAGGTCAGGTTTGTCGGAGTGGGTTCTTTAGGACAGGTTTGTTGGAGCAGGTTTGTCGGAGTGGGTTCTTTAGGTCAGGTTTGTTGGAGCAGGCTTGTCAGAGTGGGTTCTTTAGGTCAGGTTTGTCGGAGTGGGTTCTTTAGGACAGATTTGTTGGAGCAGGTTTGTCGGAGTGGGTTCTTTAGGACAGGTTTGTCTGAGTGGGTTCTTTAGGACAGGTTTGTCTGAGTGGGTTCTTTAGGTCAGGCTTGTCTGAGTGGGTTCTTTAGGTCAGGCTTGTCAGAGTGGGTTCTTTAGGTCAGGCTTGTCGGAGCGGGTTCTTTAGGTCAGGCTTGTCGGAGCGGGTTCTTTAGGTCAGGCTTTTCGGAGCGGGTTCTTTAGGTCAGGTTTGTCGGAGCGGGTTCTTTAGGACAGGTTTGTCGGAGCGGGTTCTTTAGGACAGGTTTGTCGGAGCGGGTTCTTTAGGTCAGGCTTGTCGGAGCGGGTTCTTTAGGTCAGGCTTGTCGGAGCGGGTTCTTTAGGTCAGGCTTGTCGGAGCGGGTTCTTTAGGTCAGATTTGTAGGAGCGGGTTCTTTAGGACAGGTTTGTAGGAGTGGGTTCTTTAGGACAGGTTTGTAGGAGCGGGTTCTTTAGGACAGGTTTGTAGGAGCGGGTTCTTTAGGACAGGTTTGTCGGAGTGGGTTCTTTAGGACAGGTTTGTTGGAGCAGGTTTGTCAGCGTGGGTTCTTTATAGAGCGGGTTTAAGTGTGCTGTATTTGAAGTTTTTGCTTCATGAAGAGTGTGGTGTTCCAAGATGATAATACACACACACACACACACACACACACACACACACACACACACACACACACACTGTAGAGGAAGTAGCAGTGTAACACACTGAGTTGTGAAATCAGGAGGTTTTGTAAACCCACCTGAGAATTGTGTATTTTCAGGAACTCTGTTTGTGTGAATTTCCAGACCAATGAAATATGTGTTTTCTCACCACACACTCACACACTCATACACACACACACACACACACACACACACACACACACACACACACACACACACACACACACACACACACACACACACAGAGGTTTGTTTCTACAAAAAAAAAAAAATTGTTTCCCAGCTTGGTTTTTCAGGGACACTCCAGTGTCCCAGCTCTACACTGTACAGGTCCTGCTGTAGTGGATTAGTCCTCCCTCATCCTTATCACTTATTCAGTGTGCAGGGAGCAGTCAGGACTTTGACCTGATTGGGTAACTCTGTTTCAGCTCAGGTTCTCTTCAGGCTGTTCTCAGGTTCCTTATGTGGAACCAAGATTTCACCACCTCCTGTTTACACACACTGAGTAGATCTTCTGCATCATCTGTTCACTTCCCTACAGAGGACACCGGGATGTTTTACTGCAGGCTGTAGCGCTAAACTCTCAACCTACACTGTAACTCCTGACCTCTCACCTATAACCCTTACTCTGACCCTAAGAAACCCTGACCTCTCACCTATAACCCTTACTCTGACCCTAAGAAACCCTGACCTCTCACCTATAACCCTAAAGCCTGCTTTAACATGGACGTCTGGCCTAAATAAGCCCCAACATAACTCTATGCTTAGCTTTAAAGCCTGAGTTAATGCTGACCCCATAACCTTTGACCTTCACTCTGACCCTAAAGGCTGCTTGGATCCTGAACCTTGACCTTTGACCCTAATGCTGACTGTTGTGTTTCAGTGTACTGAGAGACTGTAAGACTGTGGAGCTCTCCTTCAGTGATGTCACACAGAAGAGTGACCTGTTCAAGGGGACCAAGAAGGGCAGTGTGTACCTCACACCTTACAGGGTAAACGCACACACACACACACACACACACACACACACACACACACACACACACACACACACACACACACACAATCTAACTTTCTAATCTTCTAGGCTGGTTTATACTTCTTCGTTAACGCATATTTGCGTCTTTGCGTCACGACGCAGAGAGGAGGATCATGGGTAAACATGGCACACGGAGACGTGCTAGTGCACAGTCCTCTCATGAGCTAACTACTCGTTATGCGTATCTCCGGTGCTGTGCGTCAGGCGAACACTGATTGGTTGGCTGGGAGGCGTGTCTAACTGCGAACGGAAACTTTGATGACATTTCCACTGCGGGTTTAATCACATTCAGGTTAATATTGTTTTCAATCGGAGTAAATCTGAAGTCTAAACAATACTGAAAGTGTAGTCCGTTATAAACCGGATGAATACGGTGTGTGTAAACCTCAGTGTAAACAGATTGACTGTGTGAGTTTCTCAGTCTTTAATAAAAAAACATAAAATTCTCTCACTGAACAGCGAGTTTTTTATTTACTGAAAACTACAGACGTGATATTGTGTTAATATAAATATATGATATAAAGTGTGTAGTTGATTATAATGTCCAGTTTAATCCTGCAGGATCACACACTTTACTCTCTCTTTCTTCTAACACACTCCTAATACACACACAGTGTAGGTGTGTAAACCACAACAACACAATAACAATAACATCTAAAGCCTCGTCAGTCAGTGGTGGACAGACGTGTGGATTTAAACACTAGTTATACTGACGTGCTTCGATGCGAGAGTCGCTCACACTGCTGAGCACAGACGAGTTAAACACTTCAGAAACGCTTTCAGTCAGAATTCAGTCAGTTTATAATTAATCACGTGGGATTTCTTTTTTCTCAGCACTTAACACAGACATGACTTCGTTCAGTATTCTTCTGTTTATTATTCCTACAGTGATGCACAGAGCTCGCGTAGTTTTTCAGCTTTTCTGTGCTCTAGTTCAGTCAATTCTGGCATGGTTTATGCAACAGCGCCTCCTAGAGGACATGCTCATCATGAATACTTCACCCTGTGCGAGCATCTGCACGTGACGTCCTAGTGTCCTCACAGGAGTATAAATATTCAGAGTGACAGGCCCAGATCTCTAAACTTTGTGTGTGTGTGTGTGTGTGTGTGTGTGTGTGTGTTCAGATGGTGTTTGTGAGCAGTAATATGAAGGAGAAGTTCTGCTCCTTCATGTTCCCGTATTACCTGATGAAGAACTGCAGCATTGAACAGCCTGTTTTTTCTGCCAACTTCATCCAGGGCATCATCAAAGCAGAACCTGGTGGTAAGTGATTTTGTGTGTGTGTGTGTGTGTGTGTGTGTGTGTGTGTGTGTATGTGTGTGTGTGCGTGTGAGTACTCTCATTACAGTTCTATAGTATTTTTTAATATATAATATAATGGACATCGATTTTCTCTCTCTCAGGTGGATGGGAAGGTCAGGCTAATTTTAAGTTGTCCTTCCCCAATGGAGGTGCCATCGAGCTTGGACAGCACCTCTTTAAACTGGCCTCCAATGGTGAGCGCTGTGTGTGTGTGTGTGTGTGTTTGGAGGGAGGAAGGTTGGATATAGTGTTTGTGTGTGTTCTTAGTAAACAATGTCTATTGTGTGTGTTTCAGCATCTCGTGGCCCCCCACAGAGTGGAGCGAATGTTTTTGCCCCTGCAGGCTACATGAACGGCTATGCGAGTCCAGCGATGCCAGCGATGCCTCAACCCTGCTACAACCCTTACCCTTACCCACCTGCTGCTCCAGGTACTGCTCCATGGTGACCAGAATGATTCTCCATAGTGACCGGTGTGAGACTGTATAGTGAACTATGAGACTAGGTTGTGACTTCTGTGGGACTTGATGGTGACCACTGTGAGACTCTGTAGTGACCGCTGTGAGTCTCGATGTGACACTCTGTAGTGTCCATTTTTAGACCGCTGTGAGACTCGATGTGAGACTCTGTAGTGACCGCTGTGAGACTCGATAGTGTCCGCTGTGAGACTCGATGTGAGACTCTGTAGTGACCGCTGAGAGACTCAATAGTGACCGCTGTGAGACTCGATAGTAACTGTGGTGAGACTTAATAGATTCCATAGTGTCCACTGTGAGACTCCGTAGTGACCACTCCATTGTTCCCTCAGAGATAGTGTAATATACTGTAATACACTATGTAATGCCCTGTGTGTGTGTGTGTGTGTGTGTGTGTGTGTGTGTGTAGGCATGTATCCCACAGTTCCACCCTACATGGCTCCACCTCCTCCATACCCTGGACCTCCTCAGAACTGGAATCCTCCTCCAGGTATCTCACACACACACACGCGTACTGTGATGTGATTATTTCCTTTTTATTGTTAAAATGTTTCTTCACTAACTAACCTCTCTCTCTCTCTGTCTGGATCAGTTGTTCCTGGTAATGCTAAAGCAGCCGAGGCAGCTGGCAGTGCTTACTACAATCCCACCAACCCGCACAACGTCTACATGCCAATGGTACAGACACACACACACACACACACACACACACACACACACACACGTAAATATTAGTAGTAAAATGACATACCACCATATTGAGTCTAATCAGTACATCACCTTGTTGCCATATGGCACACATCACTAACTTTGACCTGTCCTATTTCTCTCTCTCTCTCTCTCTTTCTCAGGATCAGCCTCCTCCGTACTTTCCTCCTCAGAACCAACCAGAAAAGAAGAACAACTAAAACCCCACCCCTTCCTGTGAAGTCACATGACCGCATGGTTGTGACATTACAGATTTTTCTCAGATTGACTTGTACTGGATATTAGAACCCAAGCAAATCTTATTATACATACATGTATTGTATCTCTCCTTTTCCTCTCTGTGTGCACACGCCTGAGTGGGACAGAGTGATGGAAGGAGTGTGTGTGTGTGTGTGTGTGTGTGTGTGTGTGTGTGTGTGTGTGTGTGTGTGTGAGTGAATGAGTGATGGAAGGTGTGTGTGTGTGTGTGTGTGTGAATGAGTGATGGAAGGGGTGTGTATGTGTGTGTGTGTGAATGAGTGATGGAAGGTGTGTGTGTGAATGAGTGATGGAAGGAGTGAGTGTGTGTGTGTGTGTGTGTGTGAATGAGTGATGGAAGGTGTGTGTGTGTGTGTGAATGAGTGATGGAAGGTGTGTGTGTGTGAATGAGTGATGGAAGGTGTGTGTGTGAATGAGTGATGGAAGGGGTGTGTGTGTGAATGAGTGATGGAAGGGGTGTGTATGTATGTGCGTGTGTGTGTGAATGAGTGATGGAAGGGGTGTGTATGTATGTGCGTGTGTGTGTGTGAATGAGTGATGGAAGGTGTGTGTGTGTGCGTGTGTGTGTGTGTGAATGAGTGATGGAAGGGGTGTGTATGTATGTGCGTGTGTGTGTGTGAATGAGTGATGGAAGGGGTGTGTATGTATGTGCGTGTGTGTGTGTGAATGAGTGATGGAAGGGGTGTGTATGTATGTGCGTGTGTGTGTGTGTGAATGAGTGATGGAAGGGGTGTGTGTGTGTGTGCGTGTGTGTGTGTGAATGAGTGATGGAAGGGGTGTGTGTTGTAATCATGTTTATAACCAGCAAAGTTTTTCTAATTCAGCTTTTCTGCACCTTCTCACTGTTTTTAATCAGAAATGTTTATTAGTTTGTTAACGAGCATTAAAAAATCGTTAAATGCTTCTTTTCAGCTGTTGTGTTAGATTTGCTGCTTAGTGACTTTGGTTTCCATGGCTACTGCGTTAACAGATTTATTTACAACCGTAGATTAAAGTCCCTGTTTACTTGGGCAGTGTGTGTGTGTGTGTGTGTGTGTGTGTGTGTGTGTGTATATAACATAACATATCTATAGCACAGGTACACAATCGTATTAACTTTAATATTCATAGAAAATCCTTAATGCAGTGTGTGTGTGTGTGTGTGTGTGTGTGTGTGTGTGTGTTTTTCCATTTCCTCAAAGAAAGCAATTCCATAATATCCTTTGATTAATACTGTAAACCATGATGTGAGTAAAATCGATTATCACAGTATGGTGTATTGACTCTCTCACACACACACACACACACACACACACACACAGATGGTTTTCCTTTGATGTTCATGATTCCTTTCTCTGATTTGCAGCTGCTGGATTAAAATTATATTGGTGAATAACTCTAAATAAATATCTTAGATTCTGCACAGTGTTCTGAGTGTAATGCGTAATGGGGTGTGTGTGTGTGTGTTAGTTACACAGTACACTGTAGGAGTAATGACAGTAGGAGTCCAACATAACCACACACTCTAATAAAGCTGCATAAAATAGATCAGACAAATCAACTGATCAAACTCATAAATTATTTCTACACACATCAAACTGCAGTTTCCTGTTGACTAGAATAAAACAAAATAGTTTAATTAGAATGAAAATTGATTGACAGCTCTTAATTTTCTACATATTCCTGCTGCTTTCTGCTCAGCATTGAGTAAATAATACATTTAAACATCAACCCTTTTATGGGTTTAATTCAATTTGTAATGATGTGTTAATAAAACTGGTTTATTTCTCATTATACACAGGCATGTTGATCAGCCTTGTTCATTTTGCTAGCACGTTATTTTCTTAGTATGTAAACCTGTGTGAATAAAATTAACTATAAAAGGAAATAGTTATGAAACAGTGAATCCACTAAGATTAAATGGGAAAAAAAGTTTTGTGCATGTAAAATATTCGTTTCCACAGTTGGAGGGAAACCTCGGGGCTCGTTTACCAACAGTGTGTGTACGCATGAATGTGTGTGTGTTAATTGTACACATTTTTCAACACAACGTGTGAGATGTGTGAAAACAAACTTTTGCTTAGATTCATGTGTATATTTTTAAATGAAACTACAAGGAGTCAGAATAAACTTTATGTATTTGAAGACAAAACAATGTTTACAAATCAGTAAACACACACACACACACACACACAGTGAGAATGAACACACTACATTTACAGTAAGTCTCTGATTGACAGCCCGGTCCTCCACCTGCTCTCCCTCCTTTACTCAGTCTCTCAGTCCTCCCAGCCCTTACCACCAGGCTGTGTGGGCAAGCGCAATCCTACAAGACCGGCCGCTTCCTCTGCGGAGTGCTCCCCTTTCCCGTGGTACCGATTATGCAGCTCCTGATGACGCCGTGTTGACTCCAACAAAGACAGGTATATGTGGGACGTGTGGACTGCCTCACTCTGAGCACGACAGTAACGCTCGCTGGTCACCTAAGCATGCATACAGAAATATAAATTAATATAGATAATATATAATAATATAGAATATGAATAACTTTACACTGTAGGCTCCCTAATGGACATCTAGTTCACTGTAGGACACATTTCATACCCTACGTAGTGCACTAAGGAGGCTGAATCACACAGTATTGAGCACAAAATGGATAACATACCTCACGTAGTACACTTGTCCAATGAACAGGTAGGTGAATACGTAATCTGAGATTTAGCATTAATGATAATGCTAGTTTTATATGCTTCAGAAGGAAAGTCAGTTATAGAACAAGTTTTGTATTCCAAAACATTTTGTAATCCATCACTTCAAATCTGATTCGTTAATGATTTAAATATGTAATTATATATCAAGTTAATGATAAAATAAATAAACTGTCAATGACAGAAAACTTGTAACACAACTGAAGAAATGCATATCGCAATTTATGATATACATACAGTTCCCTCCAAAAGTACTGGAATGGCTAGGCCGATTGTTCGATGTCTGGTTGTTAGAAACCAGTGTTGGACTTTCTTTTTCATGACATTCCAAACTGTTGTATTGTCTATTCCCAATGCTCGTGCAACGGTCTTAATGATTTCCCCTCGGATTTTCTCAGTTTCAAAATGGCTTGCTTTTCTCCCGTAAACAGCTCTCCGGTTTTCATGTTGGTTTATCTTTTACACGGGTGAAACCCCCAGGGCTTACAGTGCACGCAAGATACAGAACACATTATTTTGTCCCTTATTTTGTTCAATAGGACACTGAAACTAAAACAGAGCCCTATGATATGTAAGGTATATTATTTCAAATCCTATATAACAGACTATCGAGATTAACTCCTTTCTCAAGTGACTACGTCGCCATTTTGCATTACCTGGTTAACCAGATAGATAGGGTGTATACCCAATATAGTACAATTCAGTCAAAAAACGAGTTTTAAATAAATAAAAAACAAAACAAACACCATCATTATATAATCCTTCACCAATATCCCTGAGGTTCCCATTATATAACCTTCATGGGAACAGGATTAATAGTTTCCATTAAGATTCTCTTTTATCTCTGAAGGTTTCCATTTAGGATTTCCTGGTTACTATTAAATTCCACCAGAAACCAGCAGAGCCTTTCAGGAGCAGATGATTGCCATCAGAATAAAAGAACATAAGGAACAGTATTCGATTAAACAATCAGAAACACATTAGGAGACCACCAGAAACACATTAAAAACCATTAGGAGATATCTCTTTCATTATCATAACCTCTGTAAGAAAACACTATAATGTCATACTACTAATATATAATATCTTACTACTATAACATTCTACTACTATATAATACTATTTAGTGTCAGTACGCGTTTTATGATGTAGCATATTTCTCACATCAAACCTGTGGAAAAGCCTATGGCGCTTTATTATATTTACACATTATTTAGTACCATATTAAGCGGTTGTTATTTTGTTAGCATACTAGCATTTCTTTTACCTCAGCATTTAAACGCGCGAGGCAGTGAGAGAGCCGTTGCCATGGCAAATACATATAAAAAAAAAAAAAAAAAATCCTTCACGGCGCGCGCTGTAGAATGTCACGCAAATCTAACGTTTTTAGCATTAGCTTTAGCGGCGGTGTTTGATTAGCTCGGACACAGGGAGACATTTCGAGGCCGAAATTAAAACATTTTTACAGTAAATTAGTTTTATTTGGTTAGTAGTTTAGTACAGATCGAGCTGTAGCGGTGTGTTTAGCGAGTTTCTCCTCAGTCTCGTGAAGGTCATGAGCTACACAAACAGCAATAACATAACAGTTACCTCAGCTTTAAATCAGCTTTAAACTGCTTCATATCCTACCTGATTTTTCCGGAATTGTTCCATCACATAACTGTACATCATTGTGCCTTTATACTCAGGGCCTTTTAGATATCTGAGCTCTTTTAAAATGCTCCGACATATCCGGAGTGGAGAGCTGAGGGCGGCCATGTTGGAGAAATCATCAGCAGGGTTTACACTTCTGGTTCAGGACTGATGGAGGAATCTCGCTCTGCTTATACAGTAAATCACATCAGGAACGGTTTTTAGTGATTACACATCACACTCCACTTTAATGTGCTTAATTAATCTTACATCATGTTTTTTTCCCCCTGACAGATTTGTGTGAAACAGGTTTAGGAGGTTTATAACTCGGTGTGTAGTGGAATGTGTCCGTTAGGAAAAGGAATCGATTACCGAGCAACTCGCTTACACCTGAGCTGAGCTGTCTTTCTGAGGGAACATGACCATAACTACAAATACAATGTGTGTATTAACCAGGGGTTTAATTAATTAAATCATCAGATCTAACCTGGATATTGTTAGAGTGATTGTCCCTGAGAGTTTGGATATACATCAGCAGGTCTGCACCCAGGACCAACATTAGTATTTAATATGATTCACATTGCATAAATACAACTACTACAACTTTTCTCCATTTTTATTGGTCCAGTTTGTATGGAAGCCCACGAAGAAAAAAAAAAAAACATTAAAAAAGCGACTTTGTTTCTCAGAATTGTGACTTTATTTCCAGCAATTTTGATATAATGTCTCACAATTCTGACATTTTCCTCACAATTATGAGTTTACATCTCGCAATTCTGACATTTTTTCCTCAATTGCGAGTTCATATCGCACAATTTTGACTTTATTTCTCACAATTACGAGTGTACAGCTCACAATTCGGCCTTTTTCCCTGCCAATTTAGACATCCACTTAGCATTTTGTAAGTTACAAAGAATGCACAGACAAAGCATCAATCATTCTCTATAAATAAGCCATATAAGAACAACACTCATCAGCTAGTCAGGACAAGGAAAACCAGACACTAGCGCGCTTGTTAACTGTAGTTAGTCATATTTAAGGTACTGTGTCAAATGGATGTCTAAATTGCGAGAACAAAAGTCAGAATTTAGAGATGTAAACTCGTAATTGCGAGAAATAAAGTCAAAACTGTGCAATATGAACTCGCAATTGTGAGAAAAAATGTCAGAATTGGACTCTTAACTTGAAATTTTGAGAAATAAAGTCAGAATTGTGAGATTTAAACTCACAATTGCAGGAAATAAAGTTGCAATTCTGAGATATCAAGTCACTATTACCTTTTTAAAATTATTTTTCCCTCTGTGGTGGAAATGGGCTTCCATAAGTTTGGGTGAGTCTCTGTGATCATGATAGCCTCAGATTCTTGTTCTTGGCTGACAGATGTGGAACACAATGTTGTCTTCTACTGTTGTAGCTCATCCACCTCAAGGTTTGATGTTTTATACATGTTGAGATGCTTTTCTACTCACCACGGTTGTAAAAAATGATTATATGTGTTACCATAGTTTAGCCAACCCTTTGCCATGCTGTGTAAACTCTAGAGACTGTTTCATGTGAAAATTGAAGATCAGCATTTTCTGACATGCTCAGATCAGCCCATTTCCCCCCATTCTGATATTTAATGTGAACATTATCTGAAGCTTTTGATCTGTGTCTGCATCGGGATCTGGTTTTATTGTGCTGCTTCTACATGATTGGATAACTGCGGGAATAAGCAGGTGTACATGTGTTCCTAATAATGTGGTTGGTAAGTGTATATTACAATATAAATAATGTATTTGGTTATGGTTGTGAATATGTGTGTCAGTGCTGCAAATCCTACCTGATGTCACTACAGTTGAATTCTGGAAAACATGAAATAAAACATGTTTTGACCAGAATTTAGTGACATGGTTACCATCAAACCATGTGAGTAATCAAAATAGCATTAATAGAATTAGATTTTAATTCAGGTCTATAACATATCCAATAACAACAAACTGAAATAATTAAGTATAATACTGAAAATGTGTAATAAATAATACTTACATTTTAAAAAATAAAGGGGTAAAATGCATTGATAAAAATATTTACCACATGTGCACTGCAGATATTACATACTAAAATAGATAAACTTTACTCAATAAAACATGTCATACCCAAATAAAGTGGCTTCAAATTGTTGCATATTTGCACAATTGTATATATACTAGGAAGGGTGTACTTATTTTTTCTCACCTCTTTTCCTGAATGTTGGTTTATTTTTTGGGAAAAAATAACTGCATATTGAAATGTGTTGAATTTTATTTATTTATTTATTTATTTATTTATTTATTTATTTTTGTCACCTGAGGTTATTTGTAGATATCACATACTGTAATTGTGTGAACCTTACACAGGTGGTAAATCACAGGGTAAAACCTTAAAAAACAGGGTAAAATTTATCCCACAAAAAAGATGCAAATTGCTGCCTCAGTTTTTTTTTTTTTAGTAAATTCTATATGCATTTTTTTTTTCAGTGCAAGACCAGGGGTCTCATTCATCAAGTCATTACAGGTGCTACATTTGTGTGTAATACCCGACCTGTTCACACAAGAAAACTGGTATTTATCACATGTGCATATGCACCACTGTACACAATGGCCACTTACATGCTGTTACATTTTGGTTTCTGTTTTGAATTCAGTTTGTACGTGTTGATCATCTGCACACATATTTACCTCATAGTTTAGTCTCTATTATGTTTTTGAGGTTGCAGTGACCCCGTATATGATGTGATGATTTCCTTGTATCACATCCTCAAGGTTTTAATTTCTGATTTCTTGGCACCAAGAATGTACTCCTCCTTTGTTAGATTGATATGATCATTTACCAATAAGACCTCGATCCTCCTTTTCTCCATAACCATTAGTGTGCTAGAATTGTGCAGTATATGAAGTGATGTATCTGTGATTTTAGGTCGGTCTGTTACTTGAGTTGTTCTTGTATCAGATTCTTTGGGAAGATATTCTCATTGTTTCTTAGGCATAATAATCACCTTTTTGATTGAGCTTCTGGACAAAGTGTCAGTGCACAGTGGACAGAACAATAAATACAACACAAGACATTAAATACAACACACAACAAAATGGTGTAGTGGGTGGTGTATGGTGATTAGAGCATAATCACTACTAACAGGATAGAAGTCCCTGAGTTATAGACAGTGACAGTGCTGTAACTGATAAGTACTCATTCATATAAACAAGATAAGGATGGGGTGGTTAATGGTTAATGAATATTTTGCTTGCGGATTTAATTACTTTAATCTGAAATATTTGGCAACAAAGTTAACTGGAATGTAGACTTAACAAATATTGAGAATTATTTTTTAGGTGAAGTGAGTCTGTTAAGAAATAGTTTAATAAAAAGCATAAGGAGGTTCATAAAATATAACAGCAATTCTGCAGGTTGAGCAAATAAACCAACAGATCTAAGGGTAAGCAGCGGTCTGTACAGAAAATCCAAATTAAGCACTTTGTCAGTAATATGTCAGGTTTAGGAGAAATTATATACTAACTTTAGTTAAGAATGATTTCGGAAACAACGTTTAATTAAAAAAGTTTTTGTGAAAATTTGACCCGTAGACATTTTTATGTTCGCTCATTTCCTGTACACAACATACACCTTCTACTGATAAGTAGTAGCTTAAGTTCTGTACTTTAAGGAAGGAACGTACCTATTAAATATAGAAAATTGGAGACCTATAACTGTAATCAATAACGATACTAAATTACTTTCACATATATTTGCAAGTTGATTAAAATTAGTTTTAAATGAAATTATAGATGATTGTCAATCTGGCTTCTTACGTGGTAGATATACTGGCAATAATATTCCATTAATATTAGATTTGATTGACTACAATTTTCTTTTAAATGATGATAGTTACATATTTTTTATTGATTATTATAAAGCATTCGATGCTGTAAACCACAAATTTTTTATTTGAAGTGCTTGATTTCTTTGGTTTTGGCAACAACTTTATCCGTGTAGTTCGAACATTATATAATGACTGTAATAGCTCTGTTAAACTACCCTTCAGGACCACGCCTAGATTTCATATAGGTAGAGGTGTTAAACAAGGAAGTCCATTATCTCCTCTGTTATTTTTATTGGTCATGCGAGTATTGTATCTTCATATTAAAATCAGTCCGTTTCAAGGTATCCAGCTGGCCAATAATGTGATTAAATGTTCCCAATTAGCAGATGAGCAATTTTTCTAAAAGACATAAAAGAATTAAAAGTGGCTCTTGAGTGTCTTCATGAATTCTATTTGGTATCAGGGTTCACTATAAATATTAAAACATGTGAATTGTTTGCTTTAAAAGAAAGACCCAGTAATTTGTCTGAATTTTGTGGCATCCCAATAAGAGACTATATTACTTATTTAGGAATTACGATATGAAAAGATCAAAAAGAAAGAATTAATCTTAATTATACCCCAATAATGAACAAAATTCAAAAGAAATGTAACATTTGGCTGATGAGAGACCTTTCTTTAAATGGCTTTTATTATCAAAATCTGAAGGTTTATCCAGACTAGTTTACACCGCAATGGCTATAGATATTCCAAAAAGTATCACTAATGAGATAAATAAATGTATTTATAATTTTATTTGGAAAAATAAACATCATTATTTGAATAAAAAAATACTTTGTAATGCAATTAATCAAGGTGGGCTAAACGTACTTGATTTTGAAATATCTAACACTATTTTTTAAAATTAAGTGGATACAAAATTATATCTGTTCAAAAGATAAGCTATGGTATTACATCCCCAATATTATTTCTGAAAAAGTAGGTGGTATTGAATTTATTCTTAACTGTAATTTTAATATTAGCAAGCTTCCCATAAAACTTTCCAGTTTTCACAAACAGGCATTGTTATCATGGATGATTATATACAAACACAATTTCCCCACACAAATGCTTAATTTGGAATAATAAATACATTTTCTTCTTCTTTTCCTTTCGTCTGTTCCCTTCAGGGGTCACCACAGCGAATCATCTGCCTCCATTGGAATAATAAATACATTACACACCAAAATAAATCTTTTTTTTAGTTAATTGGTTTAGAAAAAATATTTTGTTGGTTTCTCAACTTTTGAATAGTAGTAATGGTCATGTGCTTACATATTCAGAGTTTTTAGAAAAAAATTCATTTTATATACCTGTTGAGGAGTATATGATGGTAATTAATGCCATTCCTTCAGAAATTAGGAAATTATTAGGAAATGATATAGTCGAAAAACCAAATTTAGATTTCAGTCTTAAACTGGAAGGTATAAATATAAAAGAACAAAAATGTAATAATAATTATCTTAGAACGATTTGCCAGATTTCCAGTGTTCCTTTAGTCACTGGTTTTTGGAGATCACAATTTCAAGATGTCAACTGGAAAGAAACCTTTAAGATCTCCAGATGTTTTTGTATCACAAATAAAATGAGAGAAGTATCATACAAGATTGTTCATCGTGTTTATCCTGTAAAGAAGGTAATTGTAAAGTTTTGTAAAGATATTGACTTGAAGTGTGTTTTCTGTAAAGAGGAAGATGAGAGTATTGTTCATTTATTTTATGATTGTATTTATACAAAATTGTTTTGGTGTGATTTGGTTTCTTTTGTTAAACAAAGTATTAATATTGAATTGCAACTTAAAGAAAAGGATGTTTTATTTTTTTATGAGTTTACTGTTGACTTCAAAATTTGGTATATTGTGAATTTACTCATTATATATGGAAAATTCTTTATTCACAAATGTAAATGGGCAGTGAAAAAAACTTAACTTTACTCATTTCAAAATAATAAATAGCTCACTACCTAGTTACTTTAAAGCCTTAAATCTATTCTTTGAATAATTGGTAATTATTTGTACTTGTTTACGGGTTTTGTTTTTTTTTAATGTTTTAATGCTATTGCCCTTGTATGTTCTCTGTTATTAAAAACTGCAATAAAAAGGGGAAAAGGAAAAAAAAGAGGAAGGAACGTATTTTCATTTCTGATTTCAGCGCTGTCATGAAATGGCGTCGAACGACGGTAAGTGTATAAAACTGTATATAAAATGTTAGAATAAACCTAAAGCAGCAACGCGTCTTTTTTCACAGCGCAACATCACATGTTTTAAATGTTAATTTTTTAAAAAATGTTTAAAAGTTTTATGCCTAAGCCTTCAGCAATACATTTCCCCATCGAATCGAGTTTAACTAACTTTGCTGTCTTTACTCTTGTATTATCAGTTTGAATAGAATTCAGCTTTATTAGAATGACGTCACAGCAGTTACAGTATCGTTAAAGCACCGAAATAACATTTGATAGAAATAACAATAAAGAAAAAGAAAAATAGTAAAATAATAAAAGAGCAAAACCAGATACACAAACAAATAATCACTCAGTTCAAAGTTCCATCAGGTGTGTGTGTGTGTGTGTGTGTGTGTGTGTTTCACGTTTTAGTCATATCAGAGGAGCTCCTCTGGGAATTTATTTCCGGATCAGCCGTGTCAGTTTTTCCTCTGTCCTCCTCTGAGAAGATTACAGGCTGAATAACCTGTTTTTCACCAAACTCCAAAGCCTTAAGCGGCCATGCGTTATACATTTTTTTCGTTATTTCTCGTGATATCGATATAACAGTAGCTGTTTTCTCACGACGCAATTTTATCCCGAGAAAATCTCGCGCCTTGTGTATAAGTGTCGGACACTAATGTGGAAAAGTTGGAAAGTTTGAGTTTGGAATAGTTTGCAAGAGCGCGAGTATAAACACAACGAGGCTGCAGTAGATGAATTTTACCTGTTTGGTGTGGTGACATTTAATGTCCCCGACCATAGACATAAATATATAGACGCCGATTTGGCGTCCGCCATATTGATCCGGGCATGACTGCCCTATAAACAAATACAAGACTTGGAAAATGATTCATTATCATAAGGAATTGTGAACACTCACACTTGTCAAGCATAGATTTGGCTTATTTTTCTTGGTTAATAATTGTGGAGATGTCACTAATGTAATATAATTTACTGTACATGAAATGTGCATGCATTTTTTCATTGTGGAAATGGCTTTTTTCTGTCTTCAACCCCATCATTTTAATGCTCCAGGTCAGAACACAGCTCACTCACTTTGAAATACTGAAAAGAAAAAGAAAACAATCAAAATAGTGCATCTTTAAGTACTAATAATTGACCATCACTGAGAAAATGGAACAAATTCAGCACATACCACCCCAATTCCAAAAAAGTTGGGATGCTGTGTAAAATGTAAATATAAACAGAATGCAATGACATGCAAATCTCATAAACCCACAATAGAACATAGAAAAATATCAAATGTTTAAACTGAGGGAATGTACAATTTTAAGGGAAAAATAAGGTAATTTTGAATTTGATGGCCGCAAAACGTCTAAAAAAAAAAAAAAAAGTTGAAACAGTGCCATGTTTACCCCTGTGTAGCGTCCCCTCTTCTTTTAACTACAGTCTGTATACGTCTGGGAACTGAGGAGACCAGTTGCTGGAGTTTTGGGAGAGGAATGTTGTCCCATTCGTGTCTGATACAGGATTCTAGCTGCTCAACAGTCCTGGGTCTTCTTTGTTGTATTTTTCGTTTCGTGATGCACCAAATGTTTTCAATTGGTGAAAGGTCTGGACTGCAGGCAGGCCACTTCAGCACCCGGACTCTTCTACTACGAAGCCATAGATAGCATAGATGCAATATGTGGTTTAGCATTATCTTGCTGAAATACAGTGGGGGAAAAAAGTATTTGATCCCCTGCTGATTTTGTACATTTGCCCACTGACAAAGAAATGATCAGTCTATAATTTTAATGGTAGGTGTATTTTAACAGTGAGAGACAGAATAACACCAAAAAAATCCAGAAAAACGCATTTCAAAAAAGTTATAAATTGATTTGCATTTTAATGAGTGAAATAAGTATTTGATCCCCTATCAATCAGCAAGATTTCTGGCTCCCAGGTGTCTTTTACACAGGTAATGAGCTGAGATTAGGAGCGCTCTCTTAAAGGGTCTCTGACGTTTGCCAATGAACATCTGAATGATTCAGAGGAGAACTGGATGAAAGTGTTGTGGTCAGATGAGACCAAAATCGAGCTCTTTGTCATCAACTCAACTCACCGTGTTTGGAGGAGGAGGAATGCTGCCTATGACCCCAAGAACACCATCCCTACCATCAAACATGGAGGTGGAAACATTATGCTTTGGGGGTGTTTTTCTGCTAAGGGGACAGGACAACTGCACCACATCAAAGGGACGATGGACGGGGCCATGTACCATCAAATCTTGGGTGAGAACCTCCTTCCCTCAGCCAGGGCATTGAAAATGACCTTAATGACTTGGAGAGGATCTGCAAAGAGGAGTGGGACAAAATCCCTCCTGTGTGCAAACCTGGTGGCTAACTAAAATAGGAGAAATTAAATATGCTTTAATATATTTGTTTGAAATATAATATGGTTAAATAAATCTCAGGTATTTCAAGTATTTTTAATTTTATATATATATATATATATATTTATTTATTTCTCTGTCTATCTGTTTGTTTATTTGTAGAATCAAAACAGACTCCACATTTGAAACTAGTGCTGCTGGGAAAGGAAGAAGTAAAGGCTTCAATATCTAAAACTTTATTGGGTAAAAAGGCCTCACTGATCGAGACAGAGTCCAGCTCGATGTGTGTAAAGCAGGGAGAAGTGAGTGGACACCTGATCACGCTGGTGGAGATGCCCGCTCTCTACAACACTCAGCTCTCAGAACAGGAAGTGATGTGTCTGACTCTATACTGTGTCTCTGTCTGTGATCCTGGAGTTCATGCTTTCCTCATCATCGTTCCTGAAGGTCCTCTCACTGGTGAAGACAAAAGAGAAATAGAGACGATCCAGAGGATCTTCAGCTCCAGAGTTAATGACCACACCATATTCATCATCAACCAGCAGTCAAAGAGGGAACAGTTACCTGAGACTCTTCAGTCTGTGATAAAGGCATGTGGAGGACGATATATATTCTACAGCAGAACAGATGCAGAAGAACTGATTACATGTGTGAAAAAGCTTCTTGAACAGAACAGCAGTCGTCAGTATACGATGGCCATGTACACTGATGCCCAGGTTGAAACACAGCTGCAGTACAAAAGAGAAATTGAAAATCTGCACCAACAAATGACTGAACTGAAGAAGAGAAACAGAAATCAAACACAAGGTAAAGTGTTTATCAATTTAAAATAAAATCAAAGCACAGTCATCAGTCTTAATGCTGTTCTTAATAGGATAAAGATCATTGTTAGTTACAGTCAGAAAGTGCACGTTTATAAATGAACAACATTTTTTCTGCATTATGGTCATTAAAGTATCATCTATATGTTAATGACCATTATTTTATAGTAGCTCTAGCAGGTTTACTCATATTTGTCTCTTTTAAAGATCAATGGCTTTTCTCTGCACAGATTTGTGAAAAAACCCTGACACTCTCAGAATTGTGCTGTTGGGGAAGACTGGAGTTGGGAAGAGTGCATCAGGAAACACCATTCTGGGGAAAAAGGTGTTTAAAGAAGTGATGTCAGCTCGATCAGTTACCAGTGTGTGTCAGAAAGAGACAGTAGAAATCAGTAGCAGACAGATTACTGTGATCGACACTCCAGGACTGTTTGACACGAATATTAATAATGATGAAACCAGGAAAGAGATTATTAAATGCATCTCCATGGCAGCACCTGGTCCTCATGTGTTCCTGCTGGTGCTGAAATTAGGACAACGCCTCACAGAAGAGGAGAGAGAGACGGTGAAAATCATTGAAAAGACTTTTGGGCAGAAATCTAACATTTACACTGTTGTGCTCTTCACTGGAGGTGATCAGCTAACAGAACAGAATATTGAAGAGTACATTGAAGACGCTGGGACATGGTTAAAGAGGCTCGTATTAGAGTTCGGTAACAGATACCATGTTTTCAACAACAATGATGAATCCAGCTACACCCAGGTCCTGACTCTCCTTGATAAAATCGACTCGATGGTGAAGGTGAACGGAGGAAGCTGCTACACTAATGAGATGTTCCAGCAGGTGGAGGAAGCTCTAGAAGAAGAAAAGGAGAGAATACTGAAGGAGAGAGAGGAGCAGATAGAGAGAGAGAAAGAAGAACTGAAAGCCAAATATGAAGCACAAATGGAGGAAATGAAGACAGAAATACAGAAACAAAACGAAAGACAAGAGGAAGAAGTGAGAAGAAAAGAAGAAGAATTTAAACAGAAAGAAAAGCAAATAAAAAGAGAAATGGCAGAAAGGGAACAGCAGGTAAGAGAAGACTTCAGTAAGAGAAGAGAAGAAGATGACTTGAAGATGAAGGAATGGATGGAAGAAATAAACAGAGAGAGAGAGGAGAACAAGAAACAGTGGGAGAGACAAAGAGGAAGATCAGAAACGCAGACATCAGGAGGAGGAGGAGGAAAGAAAGAGGAGAGAACAAGAATGGAAGGAACAACAGAGAGAAGAGACAGATAAGTTTAAAAGAGAAAAAGAAGAAATGAAAAAGAATAAAGAAGAAGAATTAAAGAAACTACAAGATGAGTATGAACAGAAGGCAGCAGAGGAAGACAGGAGAAAGAGGGATTTAGAGGAGAAAATAAAGGATGCAGAGGAAAGTAAAAAGAAGGAACTACAAGATCTTCAGTTATCTCAACAGCGAGAGTGGGAGAGGAGGATGAGGGAAGAGGAGGAGAGGAGAAAACAGCAGCAGAAGGACTGGGAGGAAAGAATGGCTGCTAAGGAGGAACAGTGGAGGTTAAATCAGATTAACAAGCAGAAGCAATATGAGGGGGAAAGACAGAAAGAAAAGGAGGAGAGAGATTTAAAAGAAAAGGAAAGAAAAAAGAGAGAAGAGCAAGAAAAGACAAGAATTGAGAATGAGGCAAATGATAAGATAAGAAAGATGGAAGAACAACTGAAGGCACAAAGAGAGCAGGATGAGAGAGAAAGAAACGAAAAAGATGAAGCACACAAAAAGGAAATGGAGAAACTACAGAAACAGCAGGAAGAGTTCAGAAAGGAGAAAGAAGAAGAAGAAAGAAAACACAATGAGGAGAAGGAGAGAAATCTTGGCTTCATTAAAGAGCAGCACAAGAAACAGCTGGAGACCCTGAAGATACAGACAGAACAAGCAGCCAGGAAACAGGCAGAGAGAGAATTTTCTGCTAAACTTGATGAAAAAGTTAAAGAGGCAAAAGAAGAAGGATTTGAAGAGGGCCGTTCAGCAGTAGAGTCAGAGAGAAGTATACTGGGCAGAGCTATAGATCATTGTGTAAACAAATTTTATTGAGTTAAAATGATAAAACTATTAATTTCCTTGTATGTCTTTCTGTGGTTGCTTATCTAGCAGGTTCCAAATTTGGAATTAAAATATACATACTTACATTATTTCATATATTTATATTTTTTATATTTATAGTAAAGACAGTCAATAGTAAGATATATAAATTTTGGATGATTAGACCAGTCATGGGTTAAGTAAAAAAAAGTCTAAAAACAAAAAAAAGCTAACAGGAACATTGCAAAAAATGTCTTTCTTGAAACAAGCAAGACACTTAAATCTAGTTAAAGTGTACTAAAATCAAGCAAAAAAAAATCTGCCAATGGGGTAAGCAAAAATGACTTGGTAAGAATTCTTGAAAATAGCATAAATATCTAGTCACTAAAACCTAATTAGGTGCTGAAAAACTAGAACTTCTATAGAGGTGTTTATTAGGGGTAACACAGAACAGGTGTGAGTGATCAGTGGGACATGTGACATGGTCATGTGACATGCTGGGGCTGATGCGTAATGTATGGCGTTTCCAGTGTGGATTTCAGCATAACCATGACACACAGCTGCTTCACTGAAAAGTGTGCAAGTGGTCTTAGTCTTAAAATAAAAAAAACCCATCTTGTTCCACTGATGGTATTTTATGTAAACAATTGTTATAGCTTGTTACTGGTTAAATCTATCTTAATGTTTGCTGGAAGATCGTATTAAGACAAAGGTAGGTCTATTTTCTTAAAATGAGATTACTTTTCTAATGCAAAACATGCTTGACAAGATTAATTTGCTTTTTACACAAAAAATAAGACTAATTTCCCAGAAACAGGGGAAACAATTGGCCTTACTGCTCCAATACTTTCAGAGGGGACTGTATGACAAATGATTGCAGCTAAAGTATGGTGCCTGACCCTGTGGACACATTGCGTAATTTTGTCTAAACAAATCGTTGAATAGACAAAGTTTGCAAATTGGAATAAACTATACGAATGATGTATGTAAAGAACGTGCTGTAATCTGTTAAATAAAGTTTCATATGTTTATATCATTGCAGTTGTGCTTATTATTACAATTATGTTGTCACAACTGAAACTGTGAAGTGCATTTAATAGCAAAAACAAAGCAATATGTTAAACAGTGGCATGGCCAGATGTGTGGCCAAGGGGGGTATAACCCTTGAAATCAGATTTGACCCCCATTCAGTCTTTGAAGAGGTCTAATTCTAATATGCAGTTCATGTATATTAGATATATAGTCAGTCATAACTCATGTTCATAACAGAAGCCAAACAGTAATGTAATTATATAACTATGTACAGTATGTGGCTAATAATTTCACACCAGGAAAAATTCAGTTGTTCAAAAATTCAAGTTGTTTTCTGTAACTAGATTGTATCACCCATGCACCTTATGCCATGTAAATAGTCAAGATAAACACACTATTACATGTTCTGCCAACATCTGCAATTTCTGTTGACTGATGGCTCATTACCTAAATATACACACAGACCACTTTACCTATTTTACGCTTCCAATATTAGTCCATAGAATTCATTCATTCACCTTCAGTAATACCTTTATTCTGTTCAGGGAGTCTGTGGATTTCTCCATGATGATGAGCTGTGCCACATCATTACAAACTTATTCTGGCTGAGGAAGAGCACCTGGGGCCTTATTTATAAAATTTAGTGTGGATTCCAGAGTGAAAGCGTGTGTATGCACCAAACCCAGGAAATAGCACAAAAAAAAGTTTTATAAAACCTTGTGTATGCACACCTGCACACCGTTTCTACATTATAAATCGAAGCATTCTTGAAAGTATGTGCAGGTGAAATCAGACTTTTTTCCCCACCCTGTTCCTGCCCACAAATATCCATAAATGGTCAATACAAATGACCTCATACATATTTAAATGTGGGGTGTCCCATTCATTACTGAGTGAGGTTGCGTTGACAATGGCGGAGAGAAACGCAAGGAAGAATGTTGGGGGATGATGGAAGATTTGTTGGAGATCAAGACAGTAGGAAACAATTACTACCATTTAAAACTTGATAAAGTAAAATAAATAAAACAGATTATGTATAAAATGAGATACCAATGAGATTAAAAGAGCTTGTTAAAAATCTACCTGTACACTGGTCTAAGCTACTCACAACTGACACAACGTCCTCACAAGGTCTCACAGTGTGGTGGTTAGATATGTGAATTAGTTTAATCTAGAGTTGGTTAAGAAAGATGAAGATGAAGATGAAGAGGGGGAGCCCATTCTGCTGTACCATGTTCCACAGCACAGCACATGCTCTCATAATCCGGGACACTTTTTTCTGGTTGGTATAGGAGTCTCCTACCTGCCACATAGACAATGCCATTGCCCTTTAAGCAGGACAATGGTGAGGTCTAAACACGCAGGACCGTACACATCATCGAAGCATCTCTCCTCTGTGATACGTGGGTTAGGGAATGAAAATTACTTTTTTCACATCATTTATAGAATGAAACTGCATCGATTGATGAATGCAAATTAGGTGCCCTTATAGCAACATGAGCGCACTTGTGACCCATGTTAATGTGGCCCTCATTAAATGGTTTAAACCACTATGTGAACTAACAGGTCAACCACAATGATTCTAGTTTAAATAGAAGACCCTGCTGCAGTGAGAAATTAATGTTCTTTTAATGAGGGACACAGAAACAGATTGAGGCTGATACAGTAGAATAAGTTTATTTACTCAACCGGCTCCATAGCCAGAACCATTGGCCACTACAGCAGGCCCAGTCACTTACAAGTAGTATACATGGGGCAGCGGTAGCTCAGTGGTTATGAAGTTGGGCTACTGATTGGTAGGTCATGAGTTCAAATCCCAGCACCATCAAGCTGGCACTGTTGGGCCCTTGAGCACGGCCCTTAACCCTCAACTGCTCCCCAGGAGCCGCAGCAAAAATGGCTGCCCTCTGCTCCAGGTGTGTTCACGGTTTGTAGTGTGTGTGTTCACTAACTTGGATGGGTTAAATGCACAGGACAAGCATGGGTTACCATACATTGGCCTTCATATGTCACTTTCACAAGGGAAATTTCAGGACAGTTTATTATATACTGTCTTTTAAAGCTCAATTAATAAAGACTATTAAAAAATCAGTGCAATTAGCACTAGAACATGAAATGACAATAAACTGGTTCTATGCTAAAGACCATAAGACAGTGACATAGCTGGGGCAAATAAAGCGTTTCTAACACAGGCACTCACAACCCAGCTTAAGCTACTGCATCACAAAATACTTAGACCACTGGTCACAGGAAAAATACACACTCTACTACACCAAATTACACACACTCAAACCTCCAGGCATAGCAACCAGAAAAAATACCAAATTATTCTACTTCAAACACACAAAAGAAAATAAAAATGTTCATACTCTACAAACACTACGTCGACACCAAATATAGTGTTAGTGGGGAAGGCCTACCTGTGATTTACAGTACGTGGCCAAGGCCAGGACTAGACTAGTGATGGACAACTGATTATGCTGGTTTTCAAGCTTAAAGTTAAAAAAACACAAGCATGAAATTTGCACAATTATACACTATAAAAGGATTGGGCTCCCTGACTACTATACTGCGAACACATTGATTTACACCTTAAAAAGAACACACACACACACACACACACACACACACACACACACACACACACACACAAACACACACACACAGCTTGGTCTGAAATGCATACAAACACATAAGTAATTAACAGAGACTGACATTGCATAGATAATATGCTTAACAATGGACTCAAGTGGGTTTCTACCTCCACCATAGCCACATCAATGTTATACAGTCCTCAATCTTACTCTATAAAAAAACATGCCTTAAGTATTCATAAGTATACATAAGTATTCAAACCCTGTGCTATGGAAGCTCCCAGTTTACACTGATGAAAGAAATTGTCCTAACAAGGACACAATTACCTTACCATTGGCATCCACCTGTGAAAGCCACACATTAATGTAATTAGGTAAGTATGTGGGTAATCATTTTACACCAGGAACAAATATAAATATATACATAACTAGATGGTATCACTCAATGTCTAAAAACACAGACATTCACCTGATGCTAAGTAACCATTAAAAAAACAAAAAACAAACGCACTATCACATGCTTTGCCAGTGTCTGCAGATTTTGGTAACTGATGGCTCATTGCCTAATATACACACAAACCACTGTATCTGTTTTTCCCTTCTGAGAACAGTCCATAGAATTCATTCCCATACAGTAAGGTCTTTATCCTGGTGGTGATGGATTTCTCTGTGACACTGTAAGAGCTTTGCCAGTTCATGAAGAACTTGTTCTTGCTAAGGAACTGGCCTTGGTCTAGTAGCTAGAAACTCATGAGGATGGCACCCTCTGCTGGTGGTAACTCAGCCTCGCTCACTGTGCTCCTATTGTGCAATGGTCTTGATATTTTCTACATGCTCCTGTACTGTACTGTACCTGCTGCATGCAACTGCAGTGTGGTTACTGTTTCAACTGCTTTTTTTTTTTTCTACCAGGTTTCAGGGCAGCTGGCTGAACATTTACAGCATTTAAATGTGAGCTTCATGAAATTGCAGTTTCAATCAAAAGTTTTAGAGAAAGTTGTCTATTCCCACTTATGTGAAAACGACACTCTGGACAAGTTTCAGTCAGGTTTTAGGGTGTGTCATAGCACAGAGTCGGCTCTTCTAAAACTAAAAAATGACTTCTTGTTTTCACTTGATTCCAGCTATTGTGCCATAGTTAAAAAGTGGTGTGGCACAGTCGAATGTGTCATTCGGCATTTCAGACTAAGTTTTCTGGAAGGTGGTGCAGCTCTCACAAAAATGTGAATGTTATTATTGCAAAGGTTTTCTGAACTTCTTCCACTAGTTTGGCCGCATTGAAGATGGTCTGTCTTTTCACTGGAGACTGAGGAGAGCAGAGGGTATTTCCTCTGGTTAAAGCCAGTAGCAAGTCATTCTCACAGCTGCAGTGTAATGCCTGAGCTGTAAGCCCTGTCATAGCTTTTCACCAGCGGTGGGTGTTACACTGGCAGGAGCCTAAAGCCATGTTGATATTATAAAAAGCCAGCTGGACCTCTCTGGTGAAAGAGATTTAAAGAATCTGCTTTAGCAGATGATGGTTTCTAGGCAGGCTGTCAACTTCTAGAGAAAGTTACATTGAGCTTCTCAGTTTTCTAGAGAGTCCTATTGTACTTTGTGTTCAGCGCTGCCCCATGAAATATGTTTATTATTGTTTAGCCGATTGTCGCTCATGAAGTTACTGTCCATGGTGCTGAAGTTAAGCTGCCAGAGATCCAGCATCACAAAAGTGAATAATAATGATGATGAATGAGGTCCCTTGTTTTATAAAAGTCAACAGCAAATTTAAGAAGTGATTACTGAATGTGTTCTTTGATAATATTTGACATTCTTGATATAAACTTGATATTACTTGTTTGTATTAAGTTATTTAAGTGCACTACATAGGTATATACATTAATGGGTCCTACATCCTATGAAGTGCACTATATGTCCAGTACTGAGCCTTTTTGGGGTCATATATAACCACCCTAGAGGTGTATGTAATATTGACTTCTACACCCTATGTAGTGTACTATATGTCCAATATGGAGCCATTTGCGAGTCACATGCTTCACTATATATAAGTGCACTAGAAAGTGTATGAAATAATGTATTCTACACACTATGTAGTGCACTATATGTTTAATATAGATCCATTTGAGGGTCAGATCCATGTTCCCTATATATGTACACTACACAGTGTATAAAAATGAGTTCTACACCCTGGGTAGTGGACTATATGTCCAATAAGGAGTCATTTGGGGGTCAGATCCCTATTTGCTATATAAGTGCACTATAAAGTGTATGATATAGTGTCTTCTACACTCAGTGTAGTGCACTATTAGTCAAGTATGGCGTCATTTAGGGTTTAGTGCTCCGCTTATTATATAAATGCTCTACAAAGTGTGAAATTCAGCCTTCAGTTTGGAGTGGACAGGGTTCGACCAGCAGAGGGAGCCACTCTCTCACTTCTCCCCCTGCATCCTTCACTTCTCCAGCGTGGTCCCCCTTTATCCTCTCCCACTGAATACTAATGCACTGCCGGTGCTGTAGTCATCCCTCGCTCCCTCCCTCTCACCATCCATCCATCCTCCGGTGAGAGAGAGAGAGAGAGAGAGAGAAGGCAGTGGTAGCGGTTAGCGTTAGCTAGAAGGCAAGGGTTGCAGTGTGTGTGTTTGTGTGTGAGTGTGTGTGTGTGTTAGTCAGTGTTTAACAGGTAGCAATACAGAGCCAGGCAGCTGTCTGTGTATCTGTGTGTGTGTGTGTGTGTGTGTGTGTATGTATGTGTGTGTGTGTGGTTGGGATCTCCCTCTCTATATCCCTGTTCATCCCTCCATCTGGAGCAATAAACGACAAAACGGACAGATCTGGAGTCTTCGCTCTATTCTTCTTCTTCACCCAGCTTGGAGGTGTTCTGTCGTTCCATCTCATAGCCTGACACTCAGTCTGTCTCTCTTTCTCCATCCCTCACTCTCTCTGTCTCTCTCTCACCATCCCTCTCCCTCTCCATCTCTCTCTCTCTCTCTCTCTCTCTCTCTCTCCCCACTCATTAAGTGTCTGTATCTCAGACTGTGTCGGATGAGAAACGGAGCGATTGATTTTTCTCTTCTTTCGTCTCTCCCCTCCACCACTCTGGATTTTAATGACAGGTAAGTGTGTGTGTGTGTGTGTGTATGTGTGTGTGTGTGTGTGTGTGTGTGTGTGTGTGTGTTAGTTTTGCTGATTTACACGCTCATTAACACACAATGTCCAGATGCAGGGGGTCTCATCTCATTCAGTTTATCTCTCTCTCTCTGTGTGTGTGTGTGTGTGTGTGTGTGTGTGTGTGTGTGTGTGTGTGTGTGTGTGTGAATACACTACAGAGTGTCATTATCTCTCACCCTTATGTGTCATTATCTCTCACCCTGCACTTATTTTTTTACACTCCTGAGTGGACATGTAGTGCACTACATGTGGTGTATCATGACCTCATCCAGGCTCTTCCTATAAGTATGTGTCACTATAGTGCCCTACATAGGGTATTAATAACAGCTACTGCACCCTACATAGTGAATTATATTATATTATTTAGCCACCTATAATGTTACATACAGGACACTGGAGCCCCACTGGACAAATAGTGCACTATATAGGGTGCGTTCATCCTATATAAGTTCATAGGGTGTACAGTACCGGCTTGTAGTGCACTATAGTTGCTTTCACTCTATATGTAGCACAGGACAAACCACTATTTCATACTTCAATTCCTAGATGTCTTCCTGCTGGACAGCGCGTGCACTACACAATGTAGAGAAGGTGTGTGGATTCAGGTTATGATATATGATCTTCTACACCCTATATAGTGGACTTATATAGGGAACAAATGGCTCAATCCAAAAATAACTCCTGAATGGATATGAAGTGCATTATCTACGGAGTATCAGTATCTCATTCATGTTCTGTCCAGTGTGTCTAGTCTCAGATTTGTGCTCTGCAAAGGGTATTAGAATGTATACTCCCTATATTAGTGCTCTATAGTGCACAATTTTGTACCTTAATCCCTAGATGACTCCCTATTGGACGTTATGTAGTGTGTAAAAGCTGTGTAGTGTTCAGAGTATGATATAATGTCTTTACACCCTGTGTAGTGCACTTATACTGTATATCCAGTAGGGAGCTGTTTGGAATGGGTCTCCTTACAGCCAATACGGCGCACTACATAGGGTACGACTGCCTCCTTATACACTCTGTGTAGTGCACTATATGTCTTGTATTGATCAATATGGGACTCAGCCACCTATATCGAGAGATGTGTTCAATTCCGTGTCCTGTTTTCAGTTCCTGTGTCACCGAGGAGCAAAAAAAGGGGAACTTGTGTAGGAGTCATGTCAGGGTCCTTCAGTGTCACGACTAACATTTGTTTATCGGTTTATTTGAACTAACTAATTAATGTTATTGCTGCTAAACACATTTACACTGCTCACTCAAAACAGATCTCACTAAGCAATGCTGTGTTCAAGTACAGCCATGTGTCACCATGTTTACCGAAAAATTCCTCATAAATAAACTGACAAGTCGTGATACATGTAACTGTACTTTTAAGTTCTTTCTTATTAATTAGCAACATTGATGTTCTGGATTCTTCTGTCTTGTTTACATGTCACTGTCTATTTAAAAAAATCTTAATGACTGCGTTTAGATTCATTAGCCCCAGTCATTATCTAGGTTATAGATGGCATCTATATTTCCAGTTGCCAGGTAACAGCTTTACCCACTTGAACATCAAGTCTAATAAGTTCACCTTCACAAATTCACTTAAAAAAATTACCTTTTTTTTTTAACCTTGTTTAAACTCAAATGTTTTTTTGATTCAACTGTGCAGCAACTTTTCCCTGCCTGTAAACAGCCTCTGGTTTTTCGATATGTCACTGGGATCATCACAG
>CM042544.1:614769-619769 GCA_023630585.1 Cranoglanis bouderius
TCTTTTTTAAAAAATTTTTTTTACTTGTGTGGCACTTTGCTCATCTAGATGGGGTCTGGCTGCCACAAAAGGAGCTTGTACACTGCCTCTCATGAAAAGGGCTGCAGTGGTCGCTGCCATAGTTCCTACTCTGGCAAAGATTTTTATAGAAAGGATGGTGGACATGTTATATTACTCTTAATGTGCTTCACCCATGAGGTATGAGGCACATAGTTAATCCAATGCCATCCCCTGTTTTAATGAGGCATGATTTTAGATACACTTTGAGATATGCTTGGTTTTGTTTGATGAGCTGTCCAGCATGTCTTTGGGGTCAGGGTCATGTTTCTGGTTTCTCATATTTTGTTGTCTAGGTTTGGTGGTTTTCTCCTGTGAGACCTGGCATCACAATATACTGACAGACAGACAGACAGACAGACAGACAGACATATCAGTTTCCACAAACTCAGTACATACACCTTATATCCAAACTTCTGTCTCCCTGTGTGTGTGTATGTGTGTGTGTGTGTGTGTGTGTGTGTGTGTGTGTCAGTTGCGTGTACATATGTGTGTGTGTGGTGTATGTGTGAGGATATGAGAGGTGGAGTGTTTCGTCAGGTTTCACCACCATGCTGCGTCTGAGATGCAGGGATGAGAGCGCGGCTGGACGTACACAAGGTAAGAGATGAGATGTGTGCGCACACACACACACACACACACACACACACACACACACACACACACACACGCAAACAGCTATCTTGTTTTTCCTCAGGAGAATATTCAAGAGATCAGTAGCTGATAAAAACTCTCAGCAACATTCAGAACTAGGCTGTGTGTGTGTGTGTGTGTGTGTGTGTGTGTGTGTGTGTGTGTGTTTTTCTGGAGGTGAAAGTGTGCTTCATGTCCAGCTGTCATTGATTATTGGATTTGTGTGGCCAGCTTTGAGATATTGATCCAAAAGTTAAAGGATTTGTTGAATGACGCTCTCTTGGCATCTGTGCTTGTGTGTGTGTGTGTGTGTGTGTGTGTGTGTGTGTGTGTGTGTGTGTGTGTGTAGACAAGACATACACAGACAGATGAACTGATAGAGAGAGAGAGAGAGATAGAGAGAGATAGAGAGAGAAAGTTAGAGAGAGAGAGAGATAGTGAAAAAAGACAGACAGATAGATATATAGAAAAAACAGACATAGTGACTAACTGGTGTAATAAAGTGATTGCACATGTTCACCTGGGACCAGTTCATTAATGTCTTTTTCGTAATGACTGTGTGCTGTGTATCAGAATACATTCTAGTAATTATTGTGTGTGTGTGTGTGTGTGTGTGTGTGTGTGTGTGTGTGTGTGTGTGTGCGTGTGCGTGTGAAAAGGAGAGGCAGATTGATTCTGCAGTGATGCTGTCGTTCCGTTAGTGAATATTAATTGTGCTCTTCAGGCCAGACACACACACACACACACACACACACACACACACACACACACACACACACACACACACACACACACACATGTAGCAGAGACTGATTTAAACATTTGGGTGTGATGCATAACCCTCCTGCACACTCACTGCACAATAAAACACTGCATGTAACACAACACACTGATACAACAATAACACATTGCGACACAACAGTCCAACACCATGTGACATCACGAGCTTTGTGCATCCTCAAACTTCTTCTCTTGTGGTCTCAGGGAGCCAGAGCCTACCATGACCTAAGTCCTGTTCCTCGGCTAAGCCCAGGGATTCTATCTGTACAGCCCCTCGTAGTGGCTCCAGAATCTGAGATAGATGACAGGTTTGGCCCCTGTCTCCTAGTGAGTCATGTAGCGTATGCCCCTACGCCAAACACAACAGCAGTCACACCAAGTTCATGCCAAGGAGCAAAACGGATACCTTGCTTATGAGGAGGAACACAAGGGGCTCTATGAGCAGGTTCTCTAGGTTCTCGGGCATATTTGACAGAGGTTGTAGATTTTGTGTCCAGAGACAGCCTGTGTAACCTATGATGTAGCTTTACAATGGGCTGTAAACGGAACCTTAAAACAGGGTAGCACCCACAGATAGATAGGCTCTACATATTGCATGTTGTTATAGAGATAGAGATGAGGAATTGATGTGTCCAGTATGTTCTACCACCTTCCATTTGGTTTTCACCCATTGTGAAATTTGGCATTAGGATTAATTAGGATTAGTAGGATTTGGACTCTTACTTACAGTTCCATGTTTCCATTGTTCTCAGCTAGAACTGCCAGGTTGGCCTGTGGCTGGTGGTGTGGCCAGACATCATTTTGGTTGGGGCTACCAGCATCAGCCCATGCAATCATGAAAAATTTCTGCGTAGATGCAGTGATTGGACTAAGTTTGCTTCCACGGCTATAGTGTAGGATAGGCTGGGTGCAGATGCTTCTTACTTTGGCAATGAGATACAATTGTGACAATTGTTCAGTCTTATATGTTTGGCTTCCTGGGGGATTGAGGAACAATTTGCTGGAGAGTGGCCACACTGGCCCACTTTTCTCAGCATGATATAGGATCTTTGCCAGGTGGCTTGTAACATGTAGGTGGCATTTGAAGTGAGGACTAGGACATGGCACCCCACCAGGCTAGTGGTACGCTTGATACTCTGGCTTCCCACATTTTACACCACTTGCGTGGCTGTCAGCTCATCTGACAAGAGCTAGCAGTGAGTCACACATATAAGATGGCTCATCTACTGCCACAGTGGAGGTAGTCAGTCCCTACTTGGCTCAGACTTCATATTTCAGAATGTCAGATTCCTCCTTGACAATCTTTATCCAAGTATGCAAATTCCAAAAACCCTCTTGGATCTTTCTGGCCAGATTCAGTGCCAAGACCTGTGACCAGTTTTCCTTCTCTCTGTCCTTCCTTTCCATGATCAAATCAAAGATGTCAAGGTGGGCTTCAATGTTGCCATAGCCAATTTGGTGCAAAATCTCACTACTTGCTAGTGAAGTTTGAAAACAAACACTGGTTAACTGGTTGAGCTTCTGAGGAATTTTATTTATTTTCCCTGGAGGTGTTTAAGAGAAAGAGATTGAGAAACAGAGTGAGAGAGGTTCTGGGTCGTGCTTGAGGCATGTTATAGAGTTCTTTGTTTGTGATGTCAAATTGCAAAAGGTGTTCTTGTGCTCAGCAAGGCTTGAGAACCAATCAGAGAGTATAGTATTCCTGCTCTCTGCTTATTCCACCTCCCCGAAAGTGCTGCAGGCCAGAGAGGCTTAATACAGCAGTGTGTCCATGGGAGCCGGCCTACTTCAAGGGCTTGTGCTTGGTACTGGACTTACTGCAGTGCCTCCCCATTTGTGATGGTTGTACCTTTAGATGATGATGTCCTGACTGTAAATACTGAGGTTCAGCTCAGAACAGTGTGCTTCTGCATTGTGAGTTCCAGACCACAAAGAATCAATCAGTTAGAGTGACTGAATGAGAGAGAACAACACTTACACATCCCAAGGCTGGCGTTTTTAATTAAAATCTGTGTGTATCAGGGGATTTTGTTGGGTGATTTAAATAGAGAGCGGCAGAAACTCAACATCTCGTCAGTGTGAAGCAGATTCCAGCACCTTAGTTTCTTACTGTAATATACTCATCACTTATAGTACATTCAGTCTTTAATTAACTTCACTTCCTTGTTTGGCTAAATACCAAATTTAACTTTACTACAAAGGGTATAGGGAATAATAGCTCCCATTTGGGCTGCAGCTCACTCCCTGATACATAAGTGTACTACCCGAGGCATGTAATGATTTATTTTACAGCCCTATTTAATGCACTGTATGTACAGTATGGAGCCATTTAAGCCAGGCAGATCCTTAATCCCTGTCAGATTCTGATCCCTGTCACATGATGCACTACACCACTTTTTACAAAGTATTCACCCCCCCTTGAACTTTTCCTCACTGTTACCACCTAGAATTGAACTGAGAATATATTTAACGAACCTTTGCAAAATAGCCAATAATATTAAAGTGGGGGGAAAAGCTGGGCTGTAGGGTAGTGTGGCAAACAAGAAGCCATGTTGGTAACTCAGCAAATCTCTGGTCTGATGAGACCTACAATATAATTTTTGGCCTTGAAATGGTGGAAACCCAACACAGCTCATCACCCTGAGAACACCAAGAACCCACAGAGAAGCATGCTGGTGATAGCGTCATGTTGTGGGGATGCCTTTCATCAGCAAGGACTAGGAAACTGGTCAGGGTTTAGGGCAAGATGGATTGAGCCAAATAGAGAACAATCCTAGTAGAAAACCTGTTCCAATGGTTGTTTCCAACCCCTAAGAGACTTGAGGGTGGAGCTTCACCTTACAAAAAGACCCTAAGCACACTGGGGGCACAGTGGTTCAACACCAAGAAGCTGAATGCGTTAGAAAGGCCCAGGCAAATCCCACTCCTCAATCCAATTGAGAATCTGTGGCAAGACTTTAAAATTGCTCTTCGCTAACACCATCTAAACTGACAGAGTAATTTTGACAAGAAGAGTGGGCAAAAATATCAGAATTCAAATATGCACAGCTGATAAAGACATATCGCAGGTGGCTCAGGTGGTAGAGCAGGTTGTCTGCTAATTGTAGGATTGGTGGTTCGATTCCCAGCCATGTGTCCTTGGGCAAGGCACTGAACCCCGAGTTGCTCCTGATGGCAGGCTAGCACCTTGCATGGTAGCTCTGCTGCCGTTGGTGTGTGAGTGTGTGTATGGGAGAGAAACAGTGTAAAGCACTTTGTAGAACCGTGAAGGTTAAAAGGTGCTATATAAGTGCAGACCATAATTTCAGCTGTAATAGCAGCCGAAGTGTTGACTCGGGGAGGTGTGGATACCTATGCAACCAACAGATCTCTGCTGTTTTCTTTAAATAAGCTTTGTGTCACAATGAACAATATGTCGCAGCTTCAAATGTTAGAGATATTGTGTAAATCAGCGAGCCAGCATGTGAAAAACCCTAATTTACACATTGTTCCATCCCTTGTGATGTAATTCACGCAATTATTATTTGTAA
>CM042544.1:627269-644769 GCA_023630585.1 Cranoglanis bouderius
GAAAGAGTGACAGAATAGGAGATAGAGGGAAAGAAATAAAGAAAAATAAAGGAGGGGGAGGAGGGAGTAATTAACAGAAGAGATCAAAAGAGGGGCTCTATAGTGTGTGTGTGTGTGTGTGTGTGTGTGTGTGTGTGTGTGTGTGTGTGTGTGTGTGTGTGTGTGTTTGATTGGCTGGTGGTGACATCATCAGATGGCAGTTGAAATTCAAATTCAGGAGCATCTCTACATGTCAGTGGAAACTTTTCAACGTAAATATTTATCAACATTTTATCATAAACTTTATTATTCAGAATCCTTAATTAATCAGCTGTCGAGATCCACAGCATTCTCCATCACCACCACGGAGGGAGGCTGAAGTCCAAACCACTTTCTCTTCACTACACATGCTCCCTAAAGGAGGTGTACATGAAGATAACTCATTACAGAGCCTTCACACTGAACACTATACTGTGTCTAATAGAGATGAGGTTCAGCCACAGAGAAATGTTTCAATAGACTTAAATTCAGAACTAAACCCCTATTCAGACGGGATTAGGTTTCCACGTGGAGGTGTGTAATGTAATTATTCCCGGGGTCTTAGTCCGACTCCGTCACGTCAGGAACGTTTATATCACGCTGGGTTTCGTTCCTGCTCTTTTTCTTCTCACAAATTTACGATGTTCAGAAGAAGGCAGTGAACCGACTGAGGTGGAAACGTGTCAGTCTAATCCCACTGGGTTCCATCTTAATGTGCCACAAAATCAGATACGCAAAAAAAAAAAAAGGTATTTGAGCTGCGTATCTGAACAAAAGGCTGCGTTTCATATCCCTTATCTTTACACACTGAGCTACTGATACTAAAGAGCGTCAGACTGATAGAGTAGATAACACACACTCACTCTCTCAGGTCTTCATTGATTTCCCCCAATGGACTAGATAACACTCATGAAGTGTGTGTGTGTGTGTGTGTGTGTGTGTGTGTGTGTGTGTGTGTGTGTGTGATTTCTTTCATGTGTGTTTAATGAATCAGTATATAAGCAGTCCACCTATGTCATGTTTTGTGTGTGTGTGTGAGGCCTATTGTAACTGTTACCATGGAAACTGAGTGCTGCTAGAAAAGTAGTGATTGAAAGAGGTTTCTCTTACTCTTTACATCTCTCTATCTTGCTGTCTCTCTCTCTCTTTCTCTCTCTGTATCTCAGTCTCTCTTTGTCTTTCTCTCTATATCTATCCATCTCTCTCTCTCTCTATTTACATTTCTCTTTCTATCTCTCTTTATGTCTCACCTGTCTCTCTTTTGGTGTCTCTCTCTCTCTCTCTCTGTCTCTCTCTCTCTCTTTTCTCGTCATGTCTCTCTATCTCTCACTCGGTGTCGGTCTTTCGTTCAGAGAGAGTAAAAGAGCGAGTGAGGGATTGTCTCGTATCCTTTACTCATTTATAACCCCACTCCGCTCCTGCCTCCTTCATTGTCTTTTCTCCACTGAGAGCGATCTGTCTTTCTCTCTCTCCTTCTCTCCCTCTCTCCGTGGAGTGATACTCTGTCCATTAAGGAGAATTTATTTAATCCATAACAGCCTCTGCTATCTTGCTTCTTTCCGTGTGTGTCGTTTATTTGACTAAACCTCTCTCTTTTATCTCTATGTCTCCATAGGTCTCTCACTCCTCCTCCATCATGCTTGTTTATGGTCGCTGCTGTTTGTCTCCGCCCCATCCGGGACAGTGGGCGTGTCACATATCACTAACCCCACCTTTACCCAGTTTGCCCCGCCCCTTTTTATTTTCGCTTCATACTTTCTTTCTACTTCTTCTACTTCTGCTGGTTTCGTCTCCTGGCTGCCAATCACGACGGGACCGAGGGTCCGGGGGCGTGACCAATTACATCCCAGGGGTGTGGCCTGACCCGGGTCTCGAGCAGCGACCGTGGTCCAAGCAGTGGGTGGGGTCGAAGCTGCTGCAGGGCCTCACCATCGCTGTGGTCCTGGTGGGAAACTCGAGCGAAGTGACTCTGTATGGAACAAGGGACAACAAAGAGGAGTGGCGGGATCAAGGGAACGAAGGGTTTGTGAACGAAGGGGTAGGGAACGTCGAAGTGGTGCGGATGAATGAGACGGACCCGAGCAGCATTATCAAGAGCGTGTGCGATCTCATGACTCAGCACTGGCTTCAGGGAGTTGTGTTTGGTGATGACACGGACCAGGAGGCCATCGCCCAAATCCTCGACTTCATCTCTGCACAAACACACACACCCATCCTCGGAGTGAAGGGAGGATCGTCCATGATCATGGCAGCTAAGGTATCTCTCTCTCTCTCTCTCTCTCTCACACACACACACACACACACACACACACACACACACACACACACACACACAGATGGAGTTTATCTCAGCATGTCTAATAGAAAAGCAGAACCGCAGAACTGCATGATGGGAAACTGTTACCCTCGGGGGTCTGGAATCTCAGTATGTGTGTGTGTGTGTGTGTGTGTGTGTGTGTGTGTGTGTGTGTGTGTGTGTGTGTGTGTGGAGAATGAAGTGTGTGTGCTGGAATCCTTAGTGGAAATGGTATGACTCATACACACACCCTCACACAGCACAGACTCTAACACAAAAGTCAAACCACTTGCAAATGAAGATGTTTCTTCCTCACGGTTGCGTTGTTTTGTCAGAGGCTGTCGTTGCTATCTCTGATGTCACTGCAGAAGGCCGTGAAGCACTAACCTGGACCTGTGGATCTTGTTACGGTTACACGGGACGTGCGCTTTTAACAATAAACACCGTCACAAAGCAGATGTAGATTTAGCTCCCTAATGAACGAGCCAGAGGAAAAACTCCCTGAGATGACGTGGAGAAGAAACCTTGAGAGGAACCAGTCTCCCAAGGGAACCCATCCTCTTCTGGGTGACACCAGAGAGTATAAATCATTACAGTATACAGGTGTAGAAGAGTAAAGACAAACAGTACGGATTGTGTGTACAGGATGTTCAGGTCGAGTAGATTGGGAATAAGAGTTCTGGGATGATCAACAGGACAGCAGCAGCACTTTAGGGTGTCTTTGATGGACCATCAGTCAGTTGGTGTCACAGTGTTGTTGAGTAGGGTATTTTTCACTTGGATGCAGATGCCTGGAGGTTCTTTGAGCTGTCTGTAGAATTCTTGATGAAGTAGATGGCAGGAACGCCTATGAATGGCATGGTTCCCCCACTGCAGTCGACTCCATGCTGGATATTAAGAACTTTAAGCAAGGATGGCTATAGGGACAGCTACAGTGACCACGACTAAATCTATGGTTACGCTGCAGCCATGGAAACTAAAGCCACTAAGGAATACACTATGGCAGAATTGCTTGATGCATTAGAAGATAAGCTAATCTCAGAGTTTGTGCTTTTGTACGATATCAGAAATATGTTCAGAAAATGGATTAAACGATCTTTAACTGAATTCATTGAACCAAAAGTGTTGTCATCTTTAGCAGGCATAATTTAACACACATTAAAAGTGTTTTGGTGAATACGTCAAATAGTTGTTTTTGCTGTAGAAGGACCATGGACTACGTTGCCTGGAAGCAGAAGGTCAGAATTCATGCAGTTGCAGCACAGCTTAGTTTTTCTTCTGGATGCCGTTGCCATCCCTGCCACTGTTGATGCTTAAAGTCCATAATGATAGATTATGTTTGGTGTTGATGTCAACATGTTGATTGTGGTCCTCACAGGTGATGGCGAAGGTGTTAGATGTCATATCAAGTTGTCTGGTGTGCTGGATATATAACGTCAATGTAGCAGCTTTTGGTTAACACTGGATAACACTGCTGATAACACTCATCACCATCATCATCATCATCATCATCATCATCATCATTTCCCATCTGCTAGCTATGGCTCCCTATCAGATGGCCACTACCAACCAGTGAGGACACAGGCTAACACGTCCTTCAGCTAAGAGACAGTTTTTTAAACTCCTACTCATGCATCATCACACAGTGTCAGGCTGTACTTTGAGGAGGACTCTAAAGGCCATTTCACACTGGACACGCCACGTCACGCCCTCATTCAATGCCATTTTGACAACCTTTTCACTGCACACCAGCTGCACCATCAGAGGCACGTGAGTGAAGCGTCAAACTTGAGCCGTGCTGCCTTTTTTATGCTTCATGCTTCTTTTCCTCTGATCCGTGTGAGTGAAGTGTAAACTCGACAGAAATCAACTGAAATCACAAAACTAGACTTTCTGTGTGCTATGCACCTTATTTAAAATCATAATCTACAAACATGTCATGATTGTGGAACCTGTAGCTTCATAGCAAAGTATTTGTACAGTATGATACTCGTATTACACCAACATGGGGAAACGAGATGAACACAAATACGCACTGATTATTCACGGTCCCACTGTCACATTCACGGTCCCACTGTCACATTCACGGTCCCACTGTCACATTCACGGTCCCACTGTCTCATTCACGGTCCCACTGTCTCATTCACGGTCCCACTGTCTCATTCACGGTCCCACTGTCTCATTCACGGTCCCACTGTCTCATTCACGGTCCCACTGTCTCATTCACGGTCCCACTGTCTCATTCACGGTCCCACTGTCACATTCACGGTCCCACTGTCACATTCACGGTCCCACTGTCTCATTCACGGTCCCACTGTCTCATTCACGGTCCCACTGTCTCATTCACGGTCCCACTGTCTCATTCACGGTCCCACTGTCTCATCACAGTTTTGTAATTGCAGCTCGGACAAGACAGGCTTAGCAATAAAGAATCAAAAGCGAACAGGACTTAGCAATGTGAGCTCCTCTCCTTTCTGGGCACTTTACACCCAGTCTGTTGTATTAGCGCCCTCTTCAGGACAGTTTGGTAAAAAACATTTAAGTAGCTGTGTGCTGTAGTGATGTATGGAGAAGATTTGTGTTCATGTTCTTATGCTGAAAACAATTGCACTCGAAACTTGGAAAGTTCCAGGATGATTTCCCAGGTCCCGATCTAAATGCGTTCCAGTGCTTCTGTTTAAAAAAAACATGGAAGCCCAGAGAAAGATCATATTAGTATGGCTAGACTGTCTTGTTCATCTTCGCTCATAAAACGTTTCTGTCACAATGGTCTTATCATGCTAGCAAATTTGGGCTGAAATCAATAGAATTACGCTACAAATCTAAACCTGTGCGTTGTCCGAACAATGGTTGGCTTTCCGTTGTGACAAGGTAACGGTCTTTGGTACAATCCTCTTTAAAGTGCAGCGTGCACACACCCACACACACACACACACACACACACACACACACACACACACACTGAAGCACAGGTGTGTAAGCTGGAATCTGTAGCGGAAACGGTGTGAGTCATAAACACACCCACACAGACATTAACACTAATGTTACACCATGTACAGTATACTCTCTCTCTCTCTCTCTCTCTCTCTCTCTCTCTCTCTCTCTCTCTCTCTCTCAGCTCAGTGTGTTCCCTATAGAAAAGCCAAACCACTGTTTAGGGAAGATTTGTTTTCTCTGTGTGTGTCTGTGAACACTGAAAGCATGACACCAATCTTCAGCATTTGCTCAATCTCTGTCTGTCTATCTCTCTCTCCTGTCTATCTCTCTCTCCTGTCTATATCTCTCTCCTGTCTATATCTCTCCGTTCTGTCGGCACAGCAATCCTCCAGAGTCCGGAGTTTACTGAGGGGAAGAGAGGAGTGTGTTACTCCCATAAAAATAAACAAGGGATCCATCAGAAATGAAAGAAAGACAGAGAGAGAATGAGGGAGGGAGAGAGAGAGAGAGAGATAGACAGAGAGAGAGAGAGAGAGAGAGAGACAGCATAAGCAGTCTTTCATGCCAGGAGAGAGATGGAGAGATGAGCGAAATAATGCTGCAGTTGGAGTGCATGAACGAGAGAAAAATGGATGAATGGAGGGAGTGAAAGAGAGCATACTTGTGCTGAAAAATGAGAGAGAGAGCGGATGATTAGGAGCAGACTGTGGGTGGTTTTGTGTGTGTGTGTGTGTGTGTGTGTGTGTGTGTGTATGTGAGAGACTCTGACTCAGTCTGTTTGTGCTGCTAAATGCTGCCCTGGTGGCTCCACTGAAAATCACAGCCTAACACTGATAAACTTCATCTGTTTTCCACACACAGCCACCTGGATGTGCGTTACATAAACACTCACATTAATAGTCATAACTCTGAAGTGAGTCTGTAGTTGTAAGAAGTTTGTCTAGTTGTAGATTTGCTTCTATCTCTTTATGTGACCATAGTTGTGGGTCTCTGTACTTTGTTTTTAAGTTTGTGGGTCTGTAGTTGTGTGTGTGTTGTTGTGTTGTTTTGTTCTTCTATACTTTTGAATCTATATTTGTAGATGTGTAGTAGCCACATAGTTCTATGGTTCTGTAGTTGTGGGTCTGTAATTCTTTAGGTTGGTGGTTGTGGTTGTGTGGTTGCTGCATAGTCCTGTGGCTCAGTAGTTCTGTGGGTCTGTAGTTGTGGGTTTGCAGTTGTAGGTCGTAGTCCTGTGGTTCTGTACTCCCATGGTTCTGCAGTCCTGTGGCTCTGTACTCCTGTACTCCCGTGGTTCTGCAGTCCTGTGGTTCTGTAGTCCTGTACTCCCGTGGTTCTGCAGTCCTGTGGCTCTGTACTCCTGTACTCCCGTGGTTCTGCAGTCCTGTGGTTCTGCAGTCCTGTACTCCCATGGCTCTGTAATTCTTTAGGATGTCAGTTGTGGGTGTCTAGTTCCTTCATAGTTCTGTGGCTTTGTAGTCCTGTAGTTTCACATACTTCTTTTTTCCCCTGCATTTCCCAGCTTGTTAGGAAGTTGAGGTCAGAGAACAGGGTCAGCCATGATATGAAGCACAGAGAGGGTTAAGGGCCTTGCTCAAGGGCCCAACAGTGGCAGCTGGTGGCCACTGTTAATTTGAACCCCTGACCTTCTGATCAGTAACCCAGAGACTTAACCATTGAACCACCACTGCCCTAGTTCTGTGGCTCTGTAGTTCTGTGGGTCCTTAGTTGGGTAATCTGGTTCTGTAGTTGCTGTGTGGATCTATTTTCTGTTTTTGGTCTGTTGGGTTTGTTTTGGGGTCTGTAGTTGTGTAGTCATGCTCTGTATATGTGAGTCTGTAGGATTTGCGTAGTTTTGTGGATTTATAGTTGTGTATCATTGCAGGTTCTGTGGGTCTGAAGTTGATTTGTTACTGTTTTTGTGGGTCTGCACTGGGGAGTTTAGTATTTGTGGGTAAATAGTTGCTGTGCAGTTCTCTGAGTCTGCAGCTGCTATGCTTATGTGGGTCTGTAATTAGTTTGGGGGTCTGTAAGTTTGTTTTGGGTTCTGTAGTTGCTGTGTATTTCTGTGAACCTGTGGTTGTGAGTGTAGTTGTTGTCTGGTACTGTGGTTCTGTAGTTACTGAGTAGTAGAGCCTGTGACTGTGGGTCTGTAGTTGTGTAGCTCTCTGAGTACATTGGATGTGGTTATAATTATTTTTAGCCCAGCTTTAGTTGTGTGTATGTTGTTTCTATGCAGCTGTGGTTTTGTAATACAGTCTACAGATGTGTAGGGATGTTTTTAGAGGCTACCTAAAGTGCTGTGTGTGTGTGTGTGTGTGTGTGTGTGTGTGTGTGTGTGTGTGTGTGTGTGTGTACTCAGTGGGAGGTGGGAGGTGAATCAGTGGGTGTAGGAGGTGCTGAATGGCTCACATGGCTAGCGGTCACGGACTGTCTTCACACACACACACACACACACACACACACACACACACACACACACACACACACACACTTCAACCCAGAGACTGATATACATATTATTTTTTGGCTCTTGTTTTGTGCCCTCTATGTGCCCTTTGGTAAAGTCTTCCTCAGTGGTGGTTGTTGAGCGCAGCATGTAGCATTAATGAAGAGAAACGTATTCAAATGTGTCCTCAACTGTTCATAATTTGCCTTCGAGCAGTGATGAGGCTGTGGGTTATTAAACAGCTGATTTAACTGAGTACGATTGACTACTAGATCATATCCTCTATCACCTAAAGCTTATATGACGTGGAGCATCTCTAGATGGTGCATATATCATAAGGTCTGTAGTTGTGGGCTCTAGTCTGTCTGTAGTTGTCATGTAGTTCTTTAGGTCTGTAGGTGTGTCTGTGGTTGGTGTGTAATTCTTTAGGCCTGTAGTTGCTGTATAGTCCTTTAGGGCTGTGGATGTGGGTCTGTGGTTGTTGTGTAGTTCTTTAGATATATGATTATGTCGGGGTGTAATTATTTAGATGTATAGTTGTGGGCCTGGAATGTATTGGCATGTATTTCGTTAGGTGTTTGTATTTGTATTTGTGAGTCAGTAGTTGGTCTGTGGGTCAGTAGTTAGTGTGTAATTGTGGGTCTTATGGCAGTGCTGATTGTGGAAGGGATGATAACCACTTTCTAAATCAAAAGGATGACACCCTACTGGCCACTATAGACAGTGTAGCTAGTTACATATTAGATTGATGTCAAGATGAAACAGGACAGAGGGAGTGTAGAACCCAGTGTGTGTCTGGGTGTGACGGAGGACTCAGGACAGGTGAATTTCACTCAGAGCTTCAGGCTCCCTTTATTGTTCTTTTTTATTTCACTGCGCTTTTTTTTCCTTCAGTGAAAGTTCCCCTAAACTGCGGGGGCATGGTGGGGAACAGACTCCGCCGGCTCTCGCTCTCCCTCCATGTCATCCATGGTGTTACTGCAAGAATAAACAAAACACATATAGGTAAACAGGTGGTAATCACACAAACTCAAGTGTGAGTCATCATGCATTACCTGCCTGTTTATACCCCCAACACACACACACACACACACACACACACACACACACGGAAAGACACACACACACACACAGAGAGACAGAGAGAGAGAGCGAGAGAGAGAGAGAGAGAGAGAGACAGAGAGAGAGAGAGAGACAGAGAGAGGGAGAGAGAGAGAGAGAGACAGAGACAGAGAGAGAGAGAGAGAGAATGAGAGAGACAGAGAGAGAGAGAGTCCTAAATATGTGTCCTAATTCTTCCTTCTGTCCGGTTTCAGCTAAAGACAATTTTAAACTCTGCTGGAAGCTAGAACTTCTCTCTCTCTCTCTCTCTCTCTCTCTCTCACACACACACACACACACACACACACACCTCTCTTTCTCACACTCTGTCTCTCCATCCCTGTGTCTTTTGGTCTTTCTCCCTATATATCTGTTTGTATCTGTATTTCTCTCTCTTTCTGTGTCTGTCTGTCTGTCTGTCTCTCTCTGTCTGTCTCTCTCTGTCTCTCTCTCTCTGTCTCTCTCTTTCCATTATATCACTGTATATATTGCCTTGTGATTAGCTGGGAGAATGCACAAACCCTACTAGTTGTGGAAATGTGGAACCTTCTTTGTTCTGACTAGCTAAAAGAAATGCTTGGCCTGACATGTGGGCGTCACTGGATAACAAAATAAATATATATTTATGTATTATATAATGTATTAGTTTATATACTGTGCATTTTATATATAGTGTATATATAACGCTATATAATGCAGCACTGTTTAATATTAGGATGGTAATGGGGTCAGTATCTTTCTCTCTCTGGTTATGGATAAGAACCCTGAGGCTTATGTGTATTTCCTTTCTCTCTCTCTCTCTCTCTCTCTCTCTCTCTCTCCCTCTATCCCTCTCTCTCTCTCTGTCCTTGTCGAGTTGTACATAATTTCACACTCGCATTTGTTCCTGTTTTTCTCTGTGACTCTCTCTCACTGCGTATGTTACGTCCTTCTCCTGGCCTCACTCCCAGACAGGGACAAAGAAAGAGAGAGAGAGAGAGAGAGAGAGAGAGAGAGAGAGAGAGAGAGAGAGAGAGAGAGAGAGAGAGAGAGAGAGAGAGAGAGACAGACAGACAGACAGACAGACAGACAGACAGACAGACATGGAGGGCAAAACACAGAGAGACTGAGAGAGAGAGAAGGTGTGAAAGTGTGAGTGAGGAACACAAGATGTGCTCAGTCAATTACACAGGAGAAGCATGCCAACCTGGCAGCACTCAGAGACACCACAAGCTGTTACGCTTACTCTTACACTTACGTTTCACACACACACACACACACACACACACACACACACACACACACACACACACACACACACACACACACAGGTCCAGTTACTGATCCTGATGAGTTTTACTGCTACTACTACTAATAATACATTTAGTTTTAAAAGCCAATATCAGTATTCCAGTATAGAGTGTGTTAGGGATTAAATGAATATATTTCCTCCCTGTGACTCAAATCCACACACGTTTACATGCAGCCTAATAATCTGTTTATAATGTGACCGAGTGCTCAGTCGGAATATTAAAAACGATCATGTATGCACCTCGGTCGGAATAGACTACACTGACTGAGGGCAATATGAATTTCTATCAGACTGAAGGAGGAGGGTTAGTGTCCTTTTAATAATCTGTTAAACAGAAGAATAATCACTGTGTAAACATACAGTAAACGGTCTGCACTTATACAGCACCTTTTAACCTTCATGGTTCTACAAAGCTGTTTCTCATTCATCCATACACCAATGGCAGCAGAGCTACCATGTAAAGCACTAACCTGCCATCGGGTTCAGTGTCTTGCCCAAGGACACTCCGGCACGTGGAGTCATGTGGGCTGGAAATCAACCCGCCAACCCTACGATTCGTAGCTCTACGACCTGAGCCACAGCCGTATGCGTATATACCGTATGCATGACGCGCTCCTGATGCACTAAAATGGTCGTGAACGAAAACACAGCTCATGGTACAGATTTTAATCTGTTTAAAATAATTGTGAGGTGTGATGGGAATCAAACTAACATGCTAAGGCAGATACGGGATAGGAACCGACTTAATTGTTTAATTTTCGGCAGACATTTAGCGAGGACTCAGAACATGCACTCTAATAATCAGAATTTGACATGGATAGAATTTAAAATGTGTTAAAAGCGAAATGGATTCAAAAGCGGTGCTGGACCTGTTGTCATGGTAACCTCGACACTAAACCTCATTTCACACACGCTCAAAAGCTTTGGATGGGATTACATGTAAAGTGTATATAAGTGAAAATTGTCTACGGGGTGTCCAGTTTAGGATCCATATGAACATTAAGGATCTGCACTCGGAATGAAAATCCCTGCATGGGAACACAGCCACTGATGCGTCACCTTAACTCTGTTGGGATGGAACTGGGATGAAGACGAAGGTTCCTGAGTATTCCCACACACACCTTTGGGTGAAGAGATGTACTGAGTTGTTAATCGATCACCATCTGGTGATGAGCTGGATCAGATGGTGGGGTAAACTGGCGGTCAGACCCAGCAAGCCCAAACGTGCAGCCAGGGTTTGGTGGGAAGTGCTGGAATTATTTCAGCTCTCACTTCTGAGCGACCTTCACACACACCCTGATAAAAGGTACGAGACACGAAGCCCAAATACAACGTGTTTTAAAAAATTTTGAGTAGCCTGTCATGGTGGCAACCTGAGAACCAGGTGTGTGGTGGATGCTAGTAGTAAGGGATGATGTAAAGAAGAAGAACAGAGTCTTTAAGACCTAGCTGGCTCACTGGACTACTGGTTCAGAAGAGAAGCTGTGGATAGATAGCTAGGGCATATGAAGACTTTGGGGAGGGCATGGGGAACGTATTTTGGTTGGTGTCAAAAACGTTCTGGAAAACCAGACAGGAAGGACATCACCCACACGTTCACCAAGGGCAGATAAGCTTGCTGGAAGGAGAACTTTTAGGAACTCTTGCAGAAGGTCAGAACCGTTCCACTAAGAATACTAACTAGTCATGAATCTAGTGTTTGGGACGGAGCTTATGCATATTGTTATTGAAATATGCTAATATATGCTAATAATGTTTAATAGTTTTCACCTTCAGTTCAATAAACCAGACACATAAGATCATGTATGTGTGTGTGTGTGTGTGTGTGTGTGTGTGTGTGTGTGTGTGTGTGTGTGTGTGTGTGTGTGTGTGTGTGTGAGAGAGAGAGAAAGAGACAGTGCCAGTACAGCAGAGCTCTGTCACTGTGCATTACTGTAAGAACTTTAGAATTAGAGGACTAATGCACACTCAAATGTGTGTGTGTGTGTGTGTGTGTGTGTGTGTGTGTGTGTGTGTGTGTGTGTGGAGAGAGAGAGAGAGAGAGAGAGAGAGAGAGAGAGAGAGAGAGAGAGAGAGAGAGTATGTCACAGAGGGGTCAGTGTGTGATGTCAGGTATAATAGTTATATTTAGGACGGAAATTGATTTCATTTAATTAATAATTCCAGTCAGAGATGAAGCCGGACACAAAGAGAGGGCAAAAGAGGGAAGGAAGGGAGGGAGCAGCAGACGAGTGAGAGAACGAGGGACCACGGAGAGATAGAGCGAGCAAACGGGCAACGGAGAAAGTGAGAGAGAGAAGTGCTGAAAGATATATAGAGAGAAAGCGACGAGGTTAATAATCTTCACACCTCTTTATCGGAGTCTTACAGTGTGAAGGTCACATTGTCCAGCCTGAATATGTGTATATTATAGAGACGTGTGTGTGTGTGTGTGTGTGTGTGTGTGTGTGTGTGTGTGTGTGCTGCAGTGAAGTAGTGGTGGTAGTTGCATTTATTGGCAGAAAGCCTCAAAAAGCAGTATGAGGCTGCATACTATGTGTGTTGTGAGTGTGTGTTGTGAGTGTGTGTGTGTGTGTGTGTGTGTGTGTGTGTGTGTGTGTGTGTGTGTGTGTGTGTGCACATGTGTTATGGATGCCAGAGTAGCACAGCTGGTGTGTCAATGTGTTGCCACAGTGTGAGAGCGGAAATGGGGTGTCTGTCTGTGTGTGTGTGTGTCTGTGTGTGTGTGTGTCTGTGTGTGTGTGTGTGTCTGTGTGTGTGTGTGTCTGTGTGTGTGTGTCTCTCATGGAAGTGCTGATATTTTTGTCTCGGAGGGTTATCTGGGAGAGTTCTGTAGGTCATACAATAAAAATAATTTGTTACATTTATATAGAATTTTCTAGACACTCAAAGCACTTTACATAGTATTGGGGGGGGGGGGGGGATCTCCTCAAACACCAACAGGTTGTAGCCTCCACCTGGATGATGCAACAGCAGCCATAGGGCACCAGAACGTCTACCACACACCAGCTATAGGTGGAGAGGAGAGAGATGTAACCAATTCAGGGATGGAGATTATCAGGGGGCCATGATCGAAAAGGGCCAATGGGGCAATTTCACCAGGACACCGGGGTGATATCCCTACTCTTTACGAGAAGTATCCTGGGACTTTTTAATGACCACAGAGAGTCAGGACCTCGGTTTAACGTCTCATCCGAAAGACAGTGCTCTTTTTTTTTCTTTTAAATATACAATATAGCGTCCCCATCACTATACTGGGGGCATTAGGACCCACACAGACTACAGGGAGAGAACCACCTCCTGACCTCCCTAATACCACTTCCAGTAACAACCTTAGTTTTCCCCAGGAGGTCTCCCATCCAGGTACGGGCCAGGCCTGCTTAGTGTCAGTGGGAAACCAGGCAAGAACTGCAGGGTGATATGGCTCTAAACTCTTGAAGGGTTCTGTAGGTCTGAGAGGGTTCTGTAGGTCTGAGAGGGTTCTGTAGGTCTGGGAGGGTTATCTGGGAGGGTTCTGTAGGTCTGGGAGGGTTATCTGAAAGGGTTCTATAGATCTGGCAGGGTTATCTAGGATGATTTATTAGGTCTGAGAGGGTTCTGTAGTTCTGGGAGGGTTATCTGGGAGGGTTCTGTAGGTCTGGGAGGGTTATCTGGGAGGGTTCTGTAGGTCTGGGAGGGTTATCTGGGAGGGTTCTGTAGGTCTTGGAGGGTTATCTAGATATGTAAAAGTTCCTCCTGATCCATAGACAGTGTCACTGGTCTTCGGGAAGACATTATTACGTAATATCCCTGCTTATAAGTGTGCATGTATCTATTTTGGGATTACAGTAATTAAATAAGCATGCTGATATGGCTCCTTGTACACTGCTAACTAAGGATATGTCTAAAACTGTGCTTTATTCACTACATAGTGCACGGTTCTACCCACCGGTGTTGATGTGGTCTATATAATGAAGAGTGTGTGTGTTTTGTGGTTTATATATAATCTGCTTCAGAATTTTTGGCCCATCTTAAAAGAATGGAGAAAAATGAGCGTATAAAATAAATGTTACACACAAATAGGATAGCCTTCTTACCCGTCTTCTAACAACGATCATCTTAAATTCTAAATCCTTTGTACACTAACCTATTGCAGTGCATTGTGGGATTTCATTAGTACACTATTTAAGGTATGTTTATGGACTCAGGAAGTGAACAGGATATTTAGACAGATGTCAGTGTTATACAGAAATGTAGTGCACTCAGACTCTGAGTGAGTGAGTGAGCAAGCAGATATTTAAATGATTCTGATGTAATTAAGCGAACGAGGCCTGCGATAATTAGGATGTGCCCGATTAATCACATCTGTGTGTGGGGGATTACAGATAAAGCTTTAACTGGAGAGAGAGAGAGAGAGAGAGAGAGAGAGAGAGAGAGAGAGAGAGAGAAACTGCAGCTTACACAGCTGTAATACTCATGTGCAACGCTCAAATTTATTTTCCAACATTGTTTAATAATTGGAAACTAGTTAAAATGTTAGCATTTAGCATTAGCTTGCTAAATATCTAGCATTACTTCTGAGGGATAGAAACACTAAATCCAAAGCATAACTGCTAAAAACACACTAAACCCAGAAACGATGTAACTGATACAGAAACACTAAACCCAGAAGTGATGTAACTGTTACAGAAACACTAATCCCAGAAACAATGTAACTGCTACAGAAATACTAAACCCAGAAACATCACTGCTACAAAGACACTAACCCCAGAAATGTCATTGCTACAGAAACACTAAACCCAGAAACAAGTAAGTGTTACATAAACACTAAACCCAGAAACGCTAGCACTGAGGCTGGAATACTAAACCCAAAAACGGTGTTAGGCTAAATGCTCTTTCATCTTTTGTTGCTTTACTTGAAGGAGACTCGGCGTAGTGCAGTGCATTAACACTGCTGTTAGGGAAAGTAGAATTCAATTACATCCATTCAGCCAGAACAGATAAGACAGAGAGAGATAGAGGGAGGGAGATGAATGGAGGGAGGCAGAGAGGAAGAGGAGAGAGACGGAGATTATACACAACAAATTTAAAAGCATTAGTAGGTAAAAATGGGGGGAGCGAGACAAAGAGACAGAGACGGAAAGCGAGAGATAGGGGGGTTAGTATAATGACGGAGGATAGATTGTACTGCAGTAGAGAATGCGGTCGCAGATTTAAAGTAGCGCTCTGACTGTACAAACACTTCATCAAGGCACAGTAAGTTCTGGAACGATTATGAATGAGAACTAGTTCCAGTTGTACACTAACAGAACTGCATGAACACAAAAGTCCTTGTCGTTTGTAGTGTAATGTGTGTGTGTGTGTGTGTGTGTGTGTGTGTGTGTGTGTGTGTGTGTGTGTGTAAGGGGGGTGTACAAGTTGGATCAGGTGTCAGACCTTTCATGGCTGCCAAGCGTCAGCTTTCATACACCATTTGTCTATCTAGTTCACACACACACACACACACACACACACACACACACACACACACACACACACACACACAGAGTTCTCCCCTAAACTAGGTTGTGTGGCTGTATTCGCTTGTGTTTTGGGTCTTGTGACGCTGTCAGTGTTGCTCTACATTACACTGTTGATGAATATAGCTTGTCCTCTACCTATGGCATCTGCGCGCACACACACACACACACACACACACACACACACACACACACACACACACACACACACACACACACAAATACACTGCCACAAGAGTGCTAAAAATGCAAGCGCTGATATGGGAAGCACCGTTAAAAAATAACTATGCTACTGCAAGGCTGCTAAGTCTACAAAATACTAGCACTAAGGTTTAATGTGGGGCGTTTGGGGTTGGAAAATCACTGCAACAGAAACACTAAACCCAGAAACAAAGTAACTGCTGCAGAAACACTAAACCCAGAAACAAAGTAACTGCTGCAGAAACACTAAACCCAGAAACAAAGTAACTGCTGCAGAAACACTAAACCCAGAAACAAAGTAACTGCAACAGAAACACTAAACCCAGAAACAAAGTAACTGCAACAGAAACACTAAACCCAGAAACAAAGTAACTGCAACAGAAACACTAAACCCAGAAACAAAGTAACTGCAACAGAAACACTAAACCCAGAAACAAAGTAACTGCAACAGAAACACTAAACCCAGAAACAAAGTAACTGCAACAGAAACACTAAACCCAGAAACAAAGTAACTGCTGCAGAAACACTAAACCCAGAAGTGATGCAACTGCTATAGAAACACTAAACCCAGAAATGATGTAACTGTTACAGAAACACTAAACCCAGAAATGATGTAACTGTTACAGAAACACTAAACCCAGAAATGATGTAACTGATACAGAAACACTAAACCCAGAAGTGATGCAACTGTTACAGAAATACTAAACCCAGAAATTATGCAACTGCTATTGAAATATTAAACCCCAAAACAATGTAACTGCTACAGAAATATTAAACCCAGAAACGACGTAACTGCTACAGAAATACTAAACCCAGAATTGAGGGATTGAAAGAGCTTTAAAAACACCAGACTTGTTAATACAAATGATTTTTCTCTCTCTTTCTCTCTTTCTGTTCATTTCTCTCTGTTCTGCAGGATGATAACTCCCTGTTTTTCCAGTTTGGTCCATCCATTGAGCAGCAGGCCTCAGTGATGTTGAACATTATGGAGGAATATGATTGGTACATTTTCTCCATCGTCACCACCTACTACCCCGGATACCAGGACTTTGTCACCAAGGTAAAGATAAAATAATATGGTTAATATAAAACTTTAAATACTGAATAAAAACTTCTTAATTTCATACATGAAACTTTTCCATTTTATCTTCTGACTTCACCAGAAATACGGCTAAACCATTTTTAAAACCGCAGAATGAACCAAATGTATTGCTGTTTCTCATTAAAGGAAAACGGTCACATATCTGTCATTAACTGTATCTGTTTATTTGGAAGCTGGTGTTGTTGGTCAGTTATATGTGTAGACGTTATTGAGACTTTCCAAAGGGTTCGAGCCAGGGCCTGGATCTAATCTACAGCAGGGGCTGCAACCAGATCAGAAGCAAGGCTTTGATCAGATCAAGTGCAGTCCCTGTGGACTTTTGCCTGTTCTTCCCTTGTTTGCATAGGTTTCCTTCAGGTTCTCCGGTTCTCTCCCACTGTCCACAAACATACCTGTAATTAATAATTATAATTCCTTTTCACTTTGATTCCCTCTCGTTCTTTTTCTTCTTGCTCTCTTTCAGATCCGCAGCACTATAGAGAACAGTTTTGTGGGCTGGGAACTGGAGGAGGTTTTACTGTTGGACATGTCTGTGGATGATGGTGACTCTAAAATCCAGAACCAGCTGAAGAAGCTCCAGAGTCCCGTCATCCTGCTCTACTCCACC
>CM042544.1:649769-652269 GCA_023630585.1 Cranoglanis bouderius
ACATTCATCTGCAGCAGAACACTGAGTCCACACATACACACATTCACACTCACACAGGTCCTGCAAAACTCCATCTCAGTACCACCCACATAGGTCAGTTTCATAACAGAGAGCGAGAGAGCGAGAGCGAGAGAGAGAGAGAGCGAGAGAGATAGAGAGAGAGAGAAGACAAATTAATGAAGGCATAAATCTCTCTTACACACAAACACATACACACACTTTGTACATAGGTTCTGTTTTGTCTCGCTATAATGTATGTAGGGCTAAACAGTGAGAAACAGACAGAGAGGGAAAGAGAGAGAGAGACAGAGAGAGAGAGAGAGAGAGAGAGAGAGAGAGAGAGATGGAGACGGAGACAGAGAGGGAGGGAGTATGGTAAGTAGAATGTCTATTTCCAGCGTGACCTAGTGTGATAACCCACTTTCACTCTTCCTCGTTCTGTTCTTTTACTCTTATGGTTGTGTCTCATTAATGTAGGGAGGTAGAGTTTAGGGCTTAGGGTAAGGAGAAAGGACTCTTATGTTTAAGGATTTCGGATAGGCTGAGAGTTTGGATCAGTGTTAAGGTGTTATGGATTGAGTTTCTGCTACAGATTAGGATTTAGGGTAATGGCTTAAAGTCAGAATTAGGGTTTAAGTGTAGGATATAGAATTAGATTGATAGGGTTAAAGGTATAGAAAACATGCTGAGCTCAAATTTAGTGTGGGTTTAGCGTTAGCGAAAATACATTAACAGCATTTGGCAGCCGCTCTTATCCAGAGCAACTTACAGTTATCTCATTTTTAACAACAGAGCAGTTGAGGGTTAAGGGCCTTGCTCAAGGGCCCAGCAGTGGCAGTGCTGGGATTTGAATTCACAATCTTCCAGACAGTAGTCCAACATCTTAACCACTGAGCTACCACTGCCCTATTGAAATACAGCATTTTAGGGTATGTGATTGGGAATTTAGGGTCTACGGCAGGGTTTTCATTCCAAGCCAGCAGGAGCCACACCTGATTCCACCTGTTTAATTAGTTGAGCTTGGCTTTCAATAGACTCAGGTGTGGCTTCTGCTTAGTTGGAATGAAAACCTGCACCCACACCGTCCCTTTCCAGATAAGATTGGACACCCCTGGTCTAGGGTTAGTGGTCAGTTTAGGGTAGGGCTCAGTTTTAACCAGGGGCTTGAGTTTAGATTTAGGGCTTTATGGTTTGGGCTTTATGTTAGGAGTTAGGGATTATTAATCTTCACTGGTTTCTCAGCTGCTTCTCTTGTTTAGCCTCTTTGCCTCTTTTCTGCTCGGTGTAAGTCAGCTATTATTCCAAATAATGTCTCTTTATCTTCTGCTCTAGGTGGTTTTGAAAAACGCTCACATGGCTGTTGGTTCTCTCACTATAAACGAGGAAAGGTCAGAGGTCATCGACTTCTCTGTGCCTTTCATTGAGACTGGAATCAGTGTCATGGTCTCCCGTAGCAACGGCACTGTGTCACCATCGGCATTTCTGGGTGAAAAGCTACTCAAATATACAACAGAATACACTACTGTACCTTTTATGACTGCAGATATTCTTGCTGTAAACCTCAACTGGCTTGACTACAGTGTCTGTGCTGTGGAGAATTTACTTGGAAGTGCTGAATTGGTGTGTTTGTGTGTGTGTGTGTGTGTGTGTGTGTGTGTGTGTGTGTGTGTGTGTGTGTGTGTGTGTGTGTGTGCTCAGAGCCCTTCAGTGCAGACGTGTGGGTGATGATGTTCGTCATGCTGCTGCTGGTTTCTGCCATTGCTGTGTTTGTGTTTGAGTATTTCAGTCCTGTGGGTTATAACCGCTGCCTCGCCGACGGAAGAGGTGATTTCCCTATTTTTAAAAATCGGTCTGTGGGTCTGTCTGTCTTCGGCTCTTTGTCTGATTAATAATTTAAATACCAGTCATGCCAATAAAGCTATCTTGGATTTAATTAACTGAACCGAGAGACAGAAAGAGATGTTTTATTCTCGCTCAGTTTAATTTAGTTAATTATTAGCATGAGTGCTACCTAAACCATTAATCCTCAACTGTAATGCGTTTTTTTTTTTTTTTTACAGAGCCTGGTGGTCCTTCATTCACTATTGGAAAGGCGATCTGGCTGCTGTGGGGTTTGGTGTTTAACAACTCGGTTCCCGTGCAGAACCCCAGAGGAACTACCAGTAAGATCATGGTGTCCGTGTGGGCTTTCTTCGCTGTGATATTCCTGGCCAGCTACACTGCCAACCTCGCAGCGTTCATGATCCAGGAGGAGTACGTCGACCAGGTCTCAGGCCTCAGTGACAAAAAGGTACACGGTCATAACAGGAGCCATAATAATTCTAATAAATAAGTTGCAAGTGTTTCTGAGTTGTGTATGTGTTGTGCAATATCATCCCTATAGCATTCAGTCAATAATAATAATAATAAAAAAAGTATTATTTTAATATCTCTGTCTCTTACTTTTTCTCCTGGTTCTCTTTTTCTCTTTCAGTTCCAGAGACCTAATGACTTCTCTCCT
>CM042544.1:657269-722269 GCA_023630585.1 Cranoglanis bouderius
AACGGCTCTCCCCACAGCGCGCTCGATTACCTACGCCGTGACTCATCCGTCTACGACATCAGCGAACAGCGACGTCACTCGGAGTGCCGGGTGCCGTACCTGTCAGAGAACAATGACAATAATGCATTTAGTGACTACATCGATCAGGTCGAGCGCACCTTCGGAAACCTACACCGCAACGAGAGTGACCTATACCTGCACCGACGCTCGGGCTCTGTCCCTGGCCCTGCCCCCAGCCTGGGTTCTGGCAGCTCATTGGATGGTGCCATTTTTGACTGCTCCGCCCTCACACACAGGAACATGAGCAACTTTGACCTGCTGCAGGGACATACACCACTTGGACTGCCAGAGCCATACAAGAAGCTCTCCTTTAAAGGTGGGACTTCGGGATACATCCCTGCCTATGATCGCTATGGCGACGGAGACAACATGTCTGACATTTCCACTCACACCATAACCTACGGTAACCTGGAGAGCGACACTAGAAAGAGAAAGCAGCACGGTGACAGTCTGAAGAAGCGGCCTGCTTCGGCCAAATCGCGCCGAGAAATGGACCACGCCCAACTTGGCTACCGACGGAGACAGCACCATGGGCATCACCGTCACCATGGACACCGCTCTGTGTCTCCGCCTCTGTCCGAACACAAAATGAGAGGAGGAGGTGGATCTTTGTCCTTCCTGTACCAGGACAAAGAAAGTCTTCGAGACTTTTATCTGGACCAGTTCCGTCCCAAAGAGGGTGTGCCCCAGTGGGAGCATGTGGATTTGACTGATGGGCCAAGTGGGGGTGGGGCTGGAGGTGGGGCTAATTGCACTAGCCTGGTGCCTGTAGATGACTTCCTGAAAAGCAAACCATCAAAGGTGGAGTCTAAAGTGGGAGGAGGGGACTGGGAGTGTCGAAATTGCCGTGCTAGCAGTGCAGGAAGCAAACGATTGACACAGCACACAGGGGGCGGGGCTTATGGAGCTGGTGGAAGCAATAGCTGCGTGGCATCAGGAGCTGGGGGCGGGGCCAGCCGTCCCACTTCAGCCACATGCATGCGTTGTGAGGCTTGTAAGCGTTCAGGCAACTTGTACAACATCAGCGAGGATAGCAATCATGTAATGGAGTCGATAAGTGGGCGGGGTCAAACCCCATCACAGCGCCGACGAGCGTTTAGCGCAAGACCTTTACGCAGACAGCATTCTTATGATGCCTTCATGGACCTGCACAGGGATGACGAAGGGCACAGTTTGCGGGCAGGGGGAGGGACTATGGATGATGTTGGTGGGGCTTTCCTGCCTCCTCGAAGTGTGAGTTTGAAGGAGAAGGATCGCTGTATCGAGGGCTCATTCTCCCATTTATTTGATACCCAGCAGTTTTATAGCCCCGCCCACCACTCCCTGAGTGCATTCCGAGGGGAAAGAGACCCTTACTTCCTGTCAAAATCACTCTATCCTGATCACACCAATCACAATCCATTCGTGCCGACATTCGGAGACGATCAGTGCCTGCTGCACGGCGCTAAAACGTACTATACGAAAAAGCAGCAGCGCTCCGATCCGAGAAATCCAGGAAATCCTTCCGGGATTTCATCATTCCTTCCCTCGTCTCGATTCACCAATCAGCACTCGGCGCTCGGGCCACCGCGACCTTTTAACGGCACCAACGGCCATGTGTACGAAAAACTCTCCAGCATCGAGTCGGACGTGTAGACGCACAACAGGAAGTGTTGGATAGAACAATAAACACGAGGGGTGGATGAATGGCTTTGACCAAAAGGGCTGAATGGGGGAGGAGCTGGAGGCGGGGTCAACTGCACCAGCCTGGTGCCTGTAAACAATGCTGTGTTCCTGCACCAAAGGAAGTGAAGATCGTGATTAGACAAGTGGCCATCTGGAAACGTGTGAGCGAGAATACAAATGAGAGAGAGAGAGAGAGAGAGAGAGAGAGAGAGAGAGAGAGAGAGAGAGAGAGAATAGATAAAATGATTGTTCACTTTCTCTCTTTCCTGTCCTCTCTCTCTCTTTTTCCTTTGGGTCGATGGCAATTGAGTCGTACGAAACGCTAACAGGGTAATAAACAATAACAACCACAATAATGCTACCAATAACATTGTGATTAGCCAGGCTGGTACGGATGTTGCTAATGCTAATGCTGATGATGTGTAGAAGTCTATTAATTTATTTATTTATCTATCTATTTATTTATTTGTTTACTTATTCTGGTTACATTTTCAAGTTTCAGCTACTTTATCATTTTAATATTTATAGCTGAGGGACAAAAGCCCCCATGAACAAACACACAAACACACACACACACACACACACACACACACACACACACACACACACACACACACACACACACGTGCAATGAGGGGGGGGAATGAGGAAGAAGTAACGAGTGACAGATGTTGGGAAGTAGAGAAACCTTTCTCTGTTGTAAATACCACTTTCTACACAAACACACACACACACACACACACACACACACACACACACACACACACACACACAAATACTTCACATATCACTTGATATTAGGCCTGCGCCGATAATCAAGTACAAAGCGCATTGTGCCATTTCATTTTGTTACGACTTTAAAATAATGTATATTTTGAATGCTGTTGTGTTAAATTGTGTAGTAGACTGCCTAAGTAGGGTGCATTCTCAGGCAGTGAGCTAAAGTCTGTCTCCTTAGCAAGGAAGTCAGCAAAAAGGACTTCAAAGGGTTCTCAGAGAATCTCGCAATCCCATAATCCCGTTCGGCGGACATGAATGATGCTGAAGGTTTGAGAAACACGGTGGAGGAAAAAAAAAACGTCACTTTGATGAAAGTAAGTAATTTTTTAAACTGACTATCGTAATAATATCGTAAATCATGATAAAAGCTAAGCACTTATCATGATGCGGTAATTTTAATATTGGCACATGCCTCCCTGGTATACAGGACAGACCTTTGGTACACTTTTTATGAAATTGAACAAGGTATAAAAAAAAAAAATCAAAAAATGAGAAAAAAAAAATCTTCAAAAACATACATATGCAAAATAGTAGTTAAGACAGAACTATTACACATGATAAGTGATAATAATAAACCATGGTAGATTATTTGCTTTTAGATTCACGCTTATTACCTGAGTAGAGTTAAGAGACATACTGATTTAGGACGCTGCAGCTTTAAGAGCAGGCTTTTCTTAACTGTGTTGTGTTTAGGGCACTTTAATAAGTTTCCCTTAAATTGTGTTTGACATGTGTTTGAATAGGGACACGCTCTACACACACTTATCACACTTTGCTCTATCTCTCTCGTGCACACACACACACACAGACACACACACACACACACACACACACACACACACACACACACACCCTGTTGCTGCTTTTCTTCAATTCAATTTAGCACCAGTTAGTCCACTTACATTTAGGCTGTGTCCCAAACGCTAGGGTTTGATCCAAACATTTAGTTCATAAGACAGATATTGAAACCAGAGAAGGAGAAAGCATCATAACTTTTTGCTGTTGCTAATAGCTTGCTAGCTAATGGGCTAATTAGCAGTCAGTGTATCAGCATCAGCACATTCACTAAAGCCTGACAGAAGACACAGATATGCCTAACACCTATAAAATCTCTAACATAGCTTTTAAGTAACTTTACTGGGAAGTATTATATGTCACGGTTTTCAGACTTGGAAATCTAGGGAGACTAGGACAAGTAAGTGGACTAGACAAAAAGGGCCAAAGGATTAGGAAAACCAACAAACTTGTTGAGTAGATAAGCTAGGATTATGAGAAAATGATCAATCTAGGGGACTAGAACATCCAAGAAACAAAAGCACAACAAGCTAAGAGCGGTGTCTTGCATAAGAATTCACCCACTGACCTGGTAAAGAGGGGATTAGCCAGAGAAGCAAAGCCAAGGGTAACGCGCAACATGATGCTACCACCACCATGCTTCACAGGGTGTTCTCAGGGTGATGAGCAATGTGGATGACCAGAGAACTTTTTCCACATGTTTGCTGAGTCCCGAACATGCTTTTCTCTCTCTCTCTCTCTCTCATTACATAACATTTAGTATCACAGGCTCTTTTGTGTCGATTCATGACAATTTCCAGGCTTTAACTCTACAAATTGTAGAGAAGTTCAAGTGGGGGGGGTGAATACTTATGCAAACCACAGTATTAGTGAGACAAAGGGAATTAAAGACTCCAGATATAATAAAATATTTGTGTAAGATGATGTGGTTTGAGTTGGTGTACACAAGAGAACGCCATGACAGCAAGCTTTTGCTAATGAATCGCTAGTGAATTGGCTAGTTAGTGGTTAGCATATGAGATTAGCGCTCCACATAAATCCGCACAGAGACAGAGACACTGAACACTTCTGACCTCCAGCTCTAAGCTCCACACAGCTTTGAGCCTTAACGATACACTCTTATTTCACATGCATCTGAACGGTACGTTCGTAAACCGACGCTAATGCGCAGTGCATTATGGGTAATACACACAGTATATTATAACAGAGCGTGCGTGTTCTAGTGTTTGGGACAGAGCATTAAAAAGGCAAACATTCTACATAGAGCACTAGCTGACACGTGAATTCTAGATCTGAGAGAAAATGTCCGATGATATATTAAGCACACTAACTAGTGATTGATTCTAGCATTTGGGACGGAGCCGTAGGAACTTTGGCTTTACTTGAACTTTGAGTTTATTTCTCATGCTAATGTACTGTATAAACCAAGGCCTAGCACACCAGGAATGTTTTACACACACACACACACACACACACACACACACACACACACACAGATTGTTGCTAATGTCACTGTGTTTTTGCCTCCATATTTAGCGATTCACTGTTCACTCTGGATAAACTAATTAACACTTATCTGTGCTTTTTATGATAAAATATTACACTTTCTTGTTCATACATTTCTTTTGAGTCTTAAATCTTTAATACTGATGTGTATCGATATTAATCAACACTTATCAATTAAAACTCTTTAAATGTGGGTGCTAAATTAGCACGTTTGACCACTGTACATATGAACTGTATTCTGGATTGCAATAATCGTTGAGTGTGTGTGTGTGTGTGTGTGTGTGTGTGTGTGTGTGTGTGTGTGTGTGTGTGTGTGTGTGTGTGTGTGCGCGCGTTTCTTCAGTTATCCAAACTAAAATCCTAACACTCATCTCAACTGAACTGATTCATTGAACTGATTCATAAAGCTATGAATCAGTTTAAAGAATAAATGTTCAGAGAATCATTTTGCTGACTCAGTCCAGTGAACCACTTTAAGAAATAAATCAGCCTTATATATTGCTTAATCGAATCAGTTGTCATGGAATTAACGCGATTTTATTATGTTGATTCGTTAAACGGATTCACTAAACTGATCTGTTAACTGATTGTTTAAAGGAACGAAGAATCAAGAAAAAGAATCAACTTGGATAATCAATTTAACGAACCAGTTTAATGAATCATTTTAGTTATTTATGCGCTTGATTTTGTCGTGTAATCTGTATGTTTATAGTTTATAAAATGCCATTTAGGCAGAACAGTAAGTTTGCATTTTCCTCCTGATAATTCTGATCATTTTTAGCTTCTTTTTAATTCATGTATATCATAGATATAAACTTAGATTTACCGTAGTCAAGGTATGTTGACATGAGAATAAGATTCCCTGATCCTGTCTTTACATTACAGTTGAACGCTGTCTTTATTCCCGCTTAAGGAAAATTTGTGTAAATATTTAAGTTCAACTGTTTAGATTTCTTTTCTATGATCTGTTTTTTGTAGTCATCTTGACTGTCCATTTCATCCTCATGCTACTGGGCCATAGTAACGGGAGCATTACAAGACGTGCGTGTGTGTGTTTACGCATCACTGTAATAATCTTTTACACATTGGCCTTTACTTTCGAATATTACCAAAACTTTTGAACGATGTACAGAATCTGTATATAATAATAATAATACTGATAAAGATAATGATGATAATAATAATGGTAATTAATACGATGATTCCTTCTTTGTTCTTTTGTATGGGAATAACGGCGTAAATATAGATGATGTAATGAGGTTTGATGCATCAGGATGTAAAGCTCTTTACTCTGATTGGTCGGGATCAATAAAACTGGAACAAAGTGTGAATATTAATACATTATTAATAAAAAACACTAAGTCTCATCACTCTGTGGGATTTTCTTTTGTGTTCTGTCTCTATAGTCAGGTCCTATGTACAACCTACAACACTACACTTCTACTGTACAACCTACAACACTACACTTCTACTGTACAACCTACAACACTACACTTCTACTGTACAACCTACAACACTACACTTCTACTGTACAACCTACAATGCTACACTTCTACTGTACAACCTACAACACTACACTTCTACTGTACAACCTACAATGCTACACTTCTACTGTACTGTACAACCTACAACGCTACACTTTTACTGTACAACCTACAACGCTACACTTCTACTGTACAACCTACAACACTACACTTCTACTGTACAACCTACAACACTACACTTCTACTGTACAACCTACAACACTACACTTCTACTGTACTGTACAACCTACAACGCTACACTTTTACTGTATAACCTACAACACTACACTTCTACTGTACAACCTACAACGCTACACTTCTACTGTACAACCTACAACACTACACTTCTACTGTACAACCTACAATGCTACACTTCTACTGTACTGTACAACCTACAACGCTACACTTTTACTGTACAACCTACAACGCTACACTTCTACTGTACAACCTACAATGCTACACTTCTACTGTACAACCTACAACACTACACTTCTACTCTACAACCTACACTCCTACCCTCCTACTGTACAACCTACAACGCTACACTTCTACTGTACTGTACAACCTACAATGCTACAATTTTACTGTACAACCTACAACAATACACTTCTACTGTACAACCTACAATGCTACACTTCTACTGTACAACCTACAACACTACACTTCTACTGTACAACCTACAATGCTACACTTCTACTGTACTGTACAACCTACAATGCTACAATTTTACTGTACAACCTACAACAATACACTTCTACTGTACAACCTACAATGCTACACTTCTACTGTACAACCTACAATGCTACACTTCTACTGTACAACCTACAACACTACACTTCTACTGTACTGTACAACCTACAATGCTACAATTTTACTGTACAACCTACAACAATACACTTCTACTGTACAACCTACAATGCTACACTTCTACTGTACAACCTACAATGCTACACTTCTACTGTACAACCTACAACAATACACTTCTACTGTACAACCTACAATGCTACACTTCTACTGTACAACCTACAACACTACACTTCTACTGTACTGTACAACCTACAACGCTACACTTTTACTGTACAACCTACAACGCTACACTTCTACTGTACAACCTACAATGCTACACTTCTACTGTACTGTACAACCTACAACGCTACACTTTTACTGTACAACCTACAACGCTACACTTCTACTGTACAACCTACAACGCTACACTTCTACTGTACAACCTACAATGCTACACTTCTACTGTACTGTACAACCTACAACATTACACTTCTACTGTACAACCTACAACGCTACACTTTTACTGTACAACCTACAACGCTACACTTCTACTGTACAACCTACAACGCTACACTTCTACTGTACAACCTACAACGCTACACTTCTACTGTACAACCTACAACACTTCACTAGAAACCATCTCACTGTCCTCATCTGTTTTTCCTGTGTGTGTGTGTGTGTGTGTGTGTGTGTGTGTGTGTGTGTGTGTGTGTGTGTGTGTATGTGTGTGTGTGTGTTTGTGTGTGTTGTGTTGTCACCCCAGCATAAACACCCACTCATCTTTGTCTTTTATTTACCACACCCTCAGTCCCCCTCATCCCTTTCTCCTCTCATGTACTGTTTAATCTATCACTGCTCTGCCGCGTCTCCTCCTCATGCATTTTTCATTCTTATTAAAACTTATTACAGACAGACAGAGAGAGAGAGAGAGAGAGAGAGAGAGAGAGAGAGAGAGAGAGAGAGAGAAAACACTGACACTGAGAAACAGAGACAAAAGAAAGACATGCAAAATCAGAGATGGAGGGAGACTGAAAAAGAGTGAGGCAGATTAAAAGACAGAGAGAGAGAGAGAGAGAGAGAGAGAGAGAGAGAGAGAGAGAGAGAGAGAGACTTTAAATGAGAAACATACATAGAGGAATAAAGAGGAATTCTGTCTCTCTCTCAGCATTGTGGGAAACAGGAGGAATGCCAGTGGTGAGAGCAGGTAGTTTGAGATTAGGGGTTTGTGCACAGGTTACCTTTTTAACATTTTTCCTTGTAAAATTAGCCATTTTTTGTTAAATTGTTAATATACTGTATTTACTGAAACATCATGTACATATAGTTTAAAACTGGCTGTTAATCTTGTTAAATGCTGAATTCATTTATCACTGATGTCTGACGTCCATAAATACTTCCTGGGCCCAGGTGTGTGAGCCTGATCATTCCCAACACTACTACACCCTACTGCATTTGTGTTTCCTCCATGACATGTGAAGGCACTTCTGAGAGAGAAGACAGGAATCCCAACATTTTCATTCCATTCAAGCTCCTGAACATGAATGGCTAAGAGTGGTGCAATAACGGACACATCATCAGCATAGGAAGCGGAGTCACCAGTGCCGAAAAGAGCCGAGAGTCCAAGTGCACTCAGCATCCGCTGTCAGAACTTATTTTATCCCAATAATAGGGACAATAGTAAAATGGTAATGAATTTGTCTGCTCTGTCAGTGTGAACACTTTACTGTACCTCTAGCGAACCCACTTAGTGGTTTATCTAAAAGAGTTTGAACCGGTCAACATCCTTTATCAAGACCTGCTCAGAGTCCAGAGGTCTCATCTGGTGTGAACCCTGGCGTAAGAAAAAAGCTGTTGGGAAACATTTTGTGATGAAGCTAATGAGTCTGATTAAAATTATTCTGCTCGCCAACATAAACATTTCAATTCGATTTTACGTACGTAATGATTTATAGATCCCTAATGTATGGAGAAATATCCCATACCTGATAGAAAAGCCATTGCACCAGGGGAGAAAAGTGAAACGCAATACACAGCCAGTGTTTCTTTTCATACATGACATGAAGAAAACAAGCCACACTGAAAAGCAGAACCAAAAAGCCAAGGATTTGTATTGTGTTTCACTTTCATCTGTGCGTTGCAGTAGTACCACGCTGAAATGAAATCACTGCCACAATTTCATCACTAAGCTGTACTCAGGGGCGTGGGTGTCATCGGCATCATTTGAAGCAAAGGTGATTCTAGGGACTGTTGGATCCCCAGGCAGGAAAATGCAAGGGACCTTACATTACCCATTCAAGGTTTTCGGGGAGTCCTGAACATTTTCATTTTCAGGGCCCCACCCCTTAAACCTCAGGGCCCCAATTAATTACCAACCTGGCTTGTCCTGTAGGTCTCTGTCATTTATCTATGTTAAGGGCATCAGTGAGTCTGATATCTGTCAATGGAAGATTTAAGATGTTTAAAAACTGACACCTTGGTGTAGACTATAAGATCCTCTCCAAAGTCCTGACAAACTGCCAGAAAAAAGGATGCTGTCAGCGCTTCAGCAGTCAGGACTTGTGTGGCCCGTCAGGAACGCTGTACTGTAGTAATCGACCTGCTGTTGCTATAGTGTCAGTCCCAGAACCCAAGACTGGAGAGGAGGTGAGAGTGTACTAACAAGTTATGCTAATGATGTCACCATTTTTGTCTCCATAAGTTCCAGGAAGACTAAACACTAGAACTGCGAAGGTATTGGCTGGTGTCCTGATGTGCTGGTGGTGAACAATCTTGCAGCCTCCATGTGGTGGAATCAGCTAAATGTGATTCTCCTCTGTGGATTTATTATATTGAAGATTCTTCTTCTGGACACCAGATGACCAGTGGCCAACATCCACAACTGTTACAGAAAGTAAAAGCTTAAAGATTGCACTATCAGGTTGGACCACGGCTCCTGGATAAACCTTGAATAAGCAGTTTTTCAAAGATTTAGTGGACAGGGCTATGACAAAGTGCTAATCTTAATGTCGCAGAGCAGACACCTAGTGTTTATGGTTCAGTGCTCACTGTTCGGTGGCTGTTTAAGGTGTCAGGTGCGAAGGATGGACATAATGGGCTAGATAAAAAAGCTGGGCTAGATAAAAACCGCTGTATTCCAACCCTCATTCTTCTTCGGCAGGTCCTCCACTCTGTGTGGACTAAGATTGTGATGTGAATGTGGAGGCTCTGGCTAAATGGGGAAAGAGGAACGTGTCTTTTCCTCAAACTGTCATTACCATTGTGCTTTGGCTTGGAGGATTGTGTATAAGGACCTCCTGCAGCCACTTATAATACTTTATTAAGATCTAAATATTTTATGACATGCTCTTTCTGTAGTGCTGGTAATGTTCCTTATACACGTCTTTAAACCATTCAGTGTCACATCTTGATCCTCTTCCGATCCACTCCTCGTCCCGATCCGAATGCAGACGTTACAATGTTCACGCTCATCTGAACTCTAACACACCTGCTTCGTTTTCTCCTCAATCAGTCTGACTATTTAAACAGCTCCCTCATGGATGTTCTCAGCAAAGTTCTGACAGCTTCACTGTGAGTTATTTCCTGGTTTTTTTTGGACTTTCACGCATATTAGTCTGGCTGCCGTGTCTGAATCAGAGCGACGTTTGATGTTTTTCATTGAGCTCGCCGTGTGTTTTTGTTTGTTTCTCGCTGCATGTGTTTACTCAAACCAACAAGCACAAAATGGTGTCTGAGCAGCACATAGGACTGAAAATCAGAAATATGGCGAGTAAAAAAAAAAGTTCAATACACCTTTAACAATTAAATGTGCATATAAATCATGAAAGGTCACTTAGTATGGAGAACATGGCGTGTTCAATAAACTACTAGGTAATTTAATACGTAGCTGATTTTTTCTCTTTTTGCTTTTTTGTCAGTCCAGACTCCGGGACACGTGGCATTTCTGCAGTTCTACAGCTCTGTCCTTTGGCTCAGTTTGCGTCTCGTAGCTCGTAGATGGTTTGGTTCACTTTGTGCGGTTGAGTCAAACTGAAGGGTTTGTTTTAAATGGACTTTTGCGTGCATCCATCTGCCTCAGCTTCAAGACAGTATGGCTGTGTTTGAGTTTCTTTCTAAAATGCCTGTATTATAGATATGTGATCTAACAAAGGGCTTTTATAATCTCAGACTTTGTCCCTTTCTTACTTTTAGCCCCCTCACTCTGTCCGTCCCTCTCCAAGGCCTTGTATATTGCATGTCAGTGTGAGTTATAGAAGGGAGAGAGTGGTGTAATAATGAAAGCGTGAGAGAGAGAGAGAGAGAGAGAGAGAGAGAGAGAGAGAGAGAGAGAGAGAGAGAGAGAGAAATGAGTTGTGGGTTATGAAGGGCGAGAGGAAGAGGAATGAGGATGGAGAGACAGAGGGAGGGAGAGTGTGTGATGGAGCACAGATGGAGGAGGAGGAGGAGGTGTGTGTGTGTGTGTGTGTGTGTGTGTGTGTGTGTGTGTGTGTGTGTGTGTGTGTGTGTGTGTGTGTGTGTGTGAGTGAGTGCAGGAACACTCAGAACAGAAAGACAGGAAGTGATGGAACAACAAAAGGGTTAAACCCGTCTGTTCCGTCTGCAGCAATCAGCACCGCATATACATTACAGAAAGCTCTTCTTGTCCTGGCTGTGTCCTAAACGTCTCCCTACTCCCTACTCTCTTATTCACGTGTGCACTAATTGTGTAGCACACTTCTCCAGATCCTCAGAAGCGACACTGGAACGTGCTAGAACATAAGAAAATGCGTTCACGTAGAACGTGCGCAGACGAACACACAACACGATCACTGTTCAAGTGGCCTCAGTGTGAAAGCTCTGTCGCTAGGCAACCGCGAAATATATCCGCCTCACCGTTCTTTCGCTGGAGGTGGAGCTAATGGTTGAGCTAGCTAACACGTGGCTGTTGAGTGTTTAATACAGATGGTGTAGAGACACAGTGAGAGCGGAAATGAGACAGAACAACATTTATCTCGAACGTGTCGGTAGATTATTTAAAAATTTTCTTTTTAAAAAGGCTCAGTATGAGTACAGTTACACCGCACTTACACCTCACATCGTCCACTAGCATTTAGCCGATTAGTATTGTATCATGATGAGAATTTCCGTATTCGTACATAAAACAACTAATGCTAATCTGAGTGATGATGCTAATAAATGTCAGCCACTAGACAAGACAGTTAACCTTTATAGATTTACGTTTATAAAATGTATAATACGTAGATGTATTCCTCAGGCCTTCCAGTGATTAATACGACTGCTTCAATCCTGTTGCTTGGCAACTAGAATACACAGAACATAGCATAATGATTTAGCTAGCTAGCATGTATGCATTAGGCTGACGCATAGCTGATGTGAAGACACAGTGACAAAGGGAATGAGGCGTGTATTTGGTTTTCTCCATAATTTTAGAAAGGAAACTTCATCAGATTGCAGCAGTGCCTTCTGGGTAATTTTGGCTCCTACAGCGATATCGGCTCAATCCCTTACCGAATGACTTTCACAGGAGCTGATAGGGCACCAGAACACGGTTTAAAGGGAAGCACATAAGGAGAAAAAAAGAAAGAAAGACCAGAATTGGAGCAAAGCTATTTGAGGTGCACTTACAGCAGGAGTAGGGAGCTAGTCGTTCACTACCTAGGGTGCAGAATTCGCTAATTCATATCCTACATCGATTCCTAAATGGATCCCTACTAGAATATTATAGTGCACTACATCTATATTTTATATATTTAGAGGTTTGAGAGTTGAACCCAAATGACTCCTGACTGATCATACAGTACACTAGGTAGGGTGCAGAAGCCACTGTTTCACGCCCTATATAGTGTACCAATGTAGGCAGTATGAATACAGGTCCTTATTGATCATGCTGTGTGAGCAGGAAGCTGAAGAACATATTCTATATACGCTATATTATTATATTATTATATTATTATATTATTATATATAAAATGTAATGAGATCGAGCAGGGAAGTGGAACAGAACACTGCTAAGTAGTGCGCACTACAGGAGGGTTAAAGGGAGGAGAGGAAGTACAGACCGTTACCACAGCAACAAGGCCTAACATTTCCCTCCCACTCATCTCTGGATGAAGTTCTTTCAGTAGATGAGCATCGAGAGCAGAGCCACACACACACACACACACACACACACACACACACACACATGCTGGGTTTACTGTATTCCGCACACAAACTGCCTCTCGCTCTCGCTCTATTGAGATGCCGATGCTCACCCCTTCCTGACATCCTGAGTGTGGAGGGGGGCAATGCGGTTGCTAGGCAATTTGTGTGTGTGTGTGTGTGTGTGTGTGTGTGTGTGTGTGTGTGTGTGTGTGTGTGTGTGTGACATTTAGTAGAAGAGGAACCATGTGGTGCACTGTACAGTTCTCTAGCTCAATCCTGACCCCTGGTGGACACACTGAAAGGTGCATCGTGTTCAGTTCCAGTCCTGTTTATCCACACTTCCCCTTGTTGACATTGCTTATAAAGGTTTTTTATTTCTCTTTGCCTCCCCCACCTGTACATCCCAGTGTTCCTTTGCCTTGCTAACAAGTTAACATGCTAATAGAGAGAGAAGGAACTCGTACACGTTAGCATTAATCAGGGTTAATAAGGCTACAATTGGGTACACGTTCACCTCACACGTTCAGGGTTGGGGGTTCGATTCCTGCCTCTGTCCTGTGTGTGTGGATGGAGTTTGTCTCCCTGTGCTTTGGGGGGTTTCCAAAGACATGCGTGGTAGGCTGATTGGCATCTTTAAATTGTCTGTAGTGTGTGTGTGTGTGTGTGTGTGTGTGTGTGTGTGTGTGTGTGTGTGTGTGTGTGTGTGTGATTGTGCTCTGCGATGGGTTAGCACCCTGTCCATGGTGTCCCCAGCCTTGTGCTCTGAGTCCCCTCCAGGCTCCCTTGTGACCCTGTGTAGGATAAGCGGTACAGAAAATGAATGGATGGAAGGGTGCAATCGTCTTAAACCATCTGATTATACCTGAACTCTTGTACTCGAAACACTTCCTCAGGATTGAGGAGGTGAATGATCCAATCAGAATGACTCAATAACCCGATCTTCACAATAGCAAGTGACGAAGCTGACGGCGAGCCACGGTTTCGGCAGCAAGTGACATTTAAACTGAGATTACTTTGCTAAAATAATCTGCCAACAAAGCTAATATGAAACTACAGATGTTCAGTGATTAGTGCATTATTTCTTTAGATTAATCTTCACCAGAGATGGGTATAGTAACCAGAATTTACTCAAGTACAAGTAAAACTGCACATAAGAGTAATTAATGTTAATAATGACTTGAGTAAGAGTGATAAAGTATCCAATGAGAAGACGACTCAAGTAGCAGGTTACTTGTTACTTGGGATCTGATTAAACTGAAGGGAAGAATCCTGAATCTCAGACTACATGGAGAACTGTAGGTCACACCTCTCCTTAAAAGTCTAAAAGTCCCTCTGTTCTGTTTATAGGATATAAAATCTGGGTTCAAGATGAAGCAGCGTATCCCAGTACAACAACACACAACCTGCCATTTTCAACACAAAATCTCTCTCTCTCTCTCTCTCTCTCACACACACACACACACACACACACACACACACACACACACACACACACACACACACACACCAAAAAACAAACATTTTCCCAACATGTTAACAACACAAATTGGTCAACATCTGCATTTAAACAAGACACCAGAGAACAAAAAGAACAGACTATGGAACAGAAGAGAAAGTGTGTGTGTGTGTGTGTGTGTGTGTGTGTGTGTGTGTGTGTGTGTGTATAGAGAGAGAGAGAGAGAGTGTTCTGCCTCGCTCGATTCTTCCCCCTCTTCGGCCATCACCTTCCAACCATGATAACTATGAGGTTCCTGTGTTCCTAAAGTAACAGTGTAATGTAGTTGCTTTTGTTTTGATTATTGTTTGGAAAGTTTTGGAGAAGCTCTTCACTGAAACACTCAGACACACGCTACCTGGTCAAGGGGTGTGTTAATGAGCTTAATGGGTTTCAGTGTTCGAGCCGGAATAGAGTTCTGTTAGACCCTTTGAGGTGTCACGCTGCCCTCTAAAGGCGATGGAAGGAATTACAGGAAAGAGCGTGTTAATTACTACTACTAATCACAACCCAGAGAGCAGCAAACTGGCAAAGGTTGCTTCTCATTTCTTATTTGTGCATCCTCGTTTCTTTTCCTCGCTTTTAAGGTAAGTTCCTTGCCCTTGCAATATTGAGTTGGTTCTGTCCGTTTGTTATGTTTCCAAACATCTAACTCTGAAGAGAACCTGGTGGCAGACAAGGCAGAGAGAAGTCTGGTCTGGTGTTCTAGGCGACTTGTTTCTCTCGTTCTCTTGTTTTTTCTTTGGAAATGCACCCAAAAACCAATGATAACAAATGTAAATCTGTTAAATTAAATTAAATTACAAGGACAATAAAGAAAACAAAAATGTAAAAATCATGGGATTTTGTTGGTTAAAATAAGCAGTTTGTCCTGTCTGTCACAGTTTGCAGATATTCCAAGTCTTCTGAAGTCATACAATGTCTTTGTGTGAGAAACAATTAATATTAAGTTGTTATTCACTGATAGACTTTTTAAAAATAAATAAATAAATAAATAAAACTTCTATGGTACTTTTTCATGCTTTTGAAGCCTCAGAGCTCCCTGAAATGACATGGGAAGGAGTGGCTGTACAAATCCTCACAATAACACCTTTTGTGTTCCGCAGAAGAAAGTAAGTCATACAGGTCTATTCCAACATGAACGAACTGCATACAGAATTTAGAGAATTATTGCTGGGTGGTGGTGCTTGAGACATTATTAGTCATTCAATGTTTCTATGAATAAAGACTAACAATAATGAGGTCTGAGATTAAAAACGCACTAAAAGTTACTACAATGTAAAATATTTTCATCTATTTATCAACATTAACTTACAACGGCCAAAGACGACTTGTCTTTTTGCTTCCCTCAGGCACGTCACATATTATCAGCAGGTCAGTGTCTGTCGCGCTGATACACCCCAAGAATGGAGGAAGAATTATGGAATCACCACACTTAGAGGATGTTCACCAGATAATCGCAGATATGACACAAAACAATTTTTGTTTAATAGCTGAATATTCTGGCTTCATGAAACACACCTCAAACAAATTAAATTATTTTAATTAATGGCATATTTTTTCCCCCAGATTAAGTAGAGTAAAAAAAAATTTGGAATCATCATTGTTGAGGAAAAAATTATGGAATCATCAACAAAAAAAATCACAGTTAGTACTTTGTTGCTCCTCCTCGGGCTTTTATGACGGCCTGAATTCTGATGCATGGACTTCACTAATAAAAAACAATCTTCTCCATCAAACTTTCTTGAATAGCTGTTGACAGATCAGCTTTGCAGGATGGAGCCTTGTCATGGACCAATTTTTTAAATTTCCACCATAAATTTTCTGTCGGATTGAGATCCGGACTGTTTGTTGGCCGTGTCATTGAGTTGATCTGCCTTTCCTGAAGAAAAGCTCTAACACTCTTTGCTCTGTGTCGAGATGCGTCATCGTCATCCTGAACAATGACTTCATCATCACCAAACATATTGTCTATCGATGGAATGAGAAACGTTTCCAAAATTTCAGTGTACACCTGTTGAGGTGTCTCCTGGTCCTTTACCTGACACACAGCCCCATATCATAAATGAGTGGAAATGTGATTGTTTTCTTCAGGCAGTCGTTTATATGTTTCATTAGAACAATATCAGACAAATGACTTCATCCAGCATCATCTCCTTGGCCAATGCAGATTCATGATTCATCACTGAATATCACTTTCGTCCAGTCATCCACACTCCATGATCGCTTCTCTTTAGCCCACTGTAACTTTGTTTTCTTCTGTTTAGGTGGTAGCGCTGGTTTTCGTCTGTCTTTTCAACACGTGAATCCCATTTCATTCAGCCGATTTCTTACAGTTCTGTCACAAACACTGACTCCTGTTTCCACCCATTTGTTTTCCATTTGTTTTGTTGTGCTTTTTCTGTTTTCATGCCATATTGCGTTGAGTTTTCTATCCTGACGCTTTGACGTCTTCCTTGGTCGACCCGTATGTTTTCCTTTTATAACCTTCCCATTTTGTTTATACTTGCACCAGATTTTAGACACAGCTGACTGGGAACAACCGACATCCAACATGTCACACTCTGTGTTGGAGTTTTATAATCTTTTACATTGTTTCAATTGACAACCGTCTTGTTGGGGCCGCGTTTCCTTTTAAAAGGTCGACTCTTTTGACTGCAGACTAATGTGCATTTTTAGACTTGTGCTGGTATTCGTTTTAGAAATGCAAATTACAAGGCGATTCCATCATTTTTTCCTCTACTTGATTTGGAAAAAAAAAAAAAGCCATTAATTAAAATAATTTCATTTAATTTGTTTGAGGTGTGTTTCAGGAAGACAGAATGTTCAGCTATTAAACAAAAATGGTTTTGTGTCATATCTGTGATTTGTTTCATGCTCCCAGCTGTCTGTGCACTTGACCTTTTATGGAGTTTTATGAGCATCACGACATGCAAATGAGCTGTGTCTGGAACGCACTCGTACGCACGTGAGTATGAAGAAAATAAGCCTTTCCGAGACTTTTGTAAATCCAGAAGAAAAGTTTATATCAGTCAGGGTTACACAAACATTTACAAACGACTTTACTAAAATATTCATAAATGAGGCCTGTTGTTTTTCAAACCTTAATTTATGGATAGGTTAGATAGTGATATTAGACAATTGAAGCCAAAATACAGACAAAATAAAACAATTAAGATGAAATACAGTGTGAATCTCACAACAGCGTAAAGAATCAGTGTATTCTCATGACAAACAAATAAACAAACAAATCTCATGTTTAGGTCAAAAATGTTAAATCTGCTTTGTGACGGAGTGCATTGTTAAAAGCCCTATATACAAATAAAGCAATCTCAACAGAGACGTTGTAAGTTTTTTCCCCCTCATAACTACATAAAGTGAAAATAGTAAACCATTGTCATTTGTGCATCCTTCACTACATCAATAAGTTACCATTATTGTTGCTATGGTTACGTCTCATCTGGTGATATCTTCCTCTTTTTTTTCATTACATTTTAATTAAAACATTTCCTCGTGCCATAGTCTGTAAATCATTCCTTTCACATAATTACTAGTGTGAAGCATAAACATAGGCCTAGACTAAACCGTTATTTATTATTTATTTATCGGTTATTGTTATTAACTGTTATTTATTATTTATGATTGTTGTCATGGTTACATTCCAACATGGGTTTATAATATCAAAAGGATTTAATTAACATTATTTAGAACTGTGAACATTAAAAAAAAAATGTTAAAGGAAAATAAAGTACTAATAATCGAGCGTCTGGTGATCATGTACTGTATATACTGATCAGGTCTGATGATTATCACGATCAACTCTACTAATGATCATTTATGCAGTGATCTGCACCAATATTGAATAAGTATGCAGTGATCTGCTCTACTAATGATCATGTACTGTATGTAGTGATCAGCTCTACAGGTAATCCGATTTGTACTGATCAGTTCTGTGGTGAGCCGGTATGTACTTAATTTATATATATATATATATATATATATATATATATATATATATATATATATATATATATATATATATATATATATAAACACAGTATGAGCTTATTTTTTCAATATTTTGTAAATATTTTATTATATCTTTTCATGGGACAACACTGAAGACATGACACTTTGCTACAATGTAAAGTAGTGAGTGTACAGCTTGTATAACAGTGTAAATTTGCTGTTCCCTCAAAATAACTCAACACACAGCCATTAATGTCTAAACCGCTGGCAACAAAAGTGAGTACACCCCTAAGTGAAAATGTCCAAATCGCGCCCAATTTGCCATTTTCCCTCCCCAGTGTCATGTGACTCGTTAGTGTTACAAAGTCTCAGGTGTGAATGGGGAACAGGTGTGTTAAGTTTGGTGTTATCGCTCTCACACTCTCTCATACTGGTCACTGGAAGTTCAACATGGCACCTCATGGCAAAGAACTCTCTGAGGATCTGAAAAAAAGAATTGTTGGTCTACATAAAGATGGCCTAGGCTATAAGAAGATTGCCAACACCCTGAAACTGAGCTGCAGCACGGTGGCCAAGATCATACAGCGGTTTAACAGGACAGGTTCCACTCAGAGCAGGCCTCGCCATGGTCGACCAAAGAAGTTGAGTGCACGTGCTCAGCATCATATCCAGAGGTTGGCTTTGCAGAATAGACGTGTGAGTGCTGCCAGCATTGCTGCAGAGGTTGAAGGGGTGGGGGGTCAGCCTGTCAGTGCTCAGACCATACGCCGCACACTGCATCAAATTGGTCTGCATGGCTGTAGTCCCAGAAGGAAGCCTCTTCTAAAGATGATGCACAAGAAAGCCCACAAACAGTTTGCTGAAGACAAGCAGACTAAGGACATAGATTACTGGAACCATGTCCTGTGGTCTGATGAGACCAAGATAAACTTATTTGGTTCAGATGGTGTCAAGCATGTGTGGTGGCAACCAAGTGAGGAGTACAGAGACAAGTGTGTCTTGCCTACAGTCAAGCATGATGGTGGGATTGTGTCATGGTCTGGGGCTGCATGAGTGCTGCCGGCACGGGGAGCTACAGTTCATTGAGGGAACCATGAATGCCAACATGTACTGTGACATACTGAAGCAAAGCATGATCCCCTCCCTTCGGAAACTGGGCTGCAGGGCAGTATTCCAACATGAAGAAGATGAGGGTAAAGGTGATGGACTGGCCAAGCATGTCTCCAGACCTAAACCCTATTGAGCATCTGTGGGGTATCCTCAAACGGAAGGTGGAGGAGCACAAGGTCTCTAACATCCACCACCTCTGTGATGTCGTCATGGAGGAGTGGAAGAGGACTCCAGTGGCAACCTGTGAAGCTCTGGTGAACTCCATGCCCAACAGGGTTAAGGCAGTACTGGAAAATAATGGTGGCCACACAAAATATTGACACTTTGGGCCCAATTTGGACATTTTCACTTAGGGGTGTACTCACTTTTGTTGCCAGCGGTTTAGACATTAATGGCTGTGTGTTGAGTTATTTTGAGGGAACAGCAAATTTACACTGTTATACAAGCTGTACACTCACTACTTTACATTGTAGCAAAGTGTCATTTCTTCAGTGTTGTCCCATGAAAAGATATAATAAAATATTTACAAAAATGTGAGGGGTGTACTCACTTTTGTGAGATACTGTATAAAACATTTCTTGAGGTAGAACTGTTCTAAAACTGATAAAGATTTGATTTACTCATACTAGGCATCAGTTGCACACTAATCATTCAATCATGCAGTAAAGTGTGAATACCAGTTTGGTCACAACTTACAGTGTGGTTAGTTGTGCTGGTGATCAGGTCTGTAAGTGCTGTGGTCACAGGGTGTGGCGATGACGAAGATGATGATGATGATGATGACAATGATGACAATTTGTGTAGGGTTTTTTTTATCCCTCAAATTGCTCATATTTAATATACTCATTAACAGATGTGTGTGTGTGTGTGTGTGTGTGTGAGGGGTGTAAATATGTGGCCTATAAATTATCCACAGTTAGGCTTCCGTGACACAGTTGCCATGGTAACCATGGTGGAAATAGACGTGTATCTGCATAGGAACAGGGGAATAGAACAGTTGTTGAGAGAAAAAGAGGAGAGAAGGAGAAGGAAGGAGGAGAAGAAAGCTGGGGAGATGGAGATGGAGAGTGGGGTTGTTGATACTTGGTTGGAGCTGTGACAGATGATCAGTTTATCCAGAACCCTAAAACTGCTCTGGGCACTGCAGAACCACACATATGAAAAACAAACAAACAAACAAACAAAAAATAGTACACACACACACACACACACACACACACACACACACACAATTCTGCTGCAGAAGTCCAATGTTTATCATAGTCTCCATCATTTATCCTCAGTAGAAAACAAAATATGATTTTACGTTAGACAGCAATGATATTCAGAATTATTTTGACCAAAGAGTAACATAAGTGAAATAAGTGTTTAAAATGTGTTGATGTTTGTAAATGTAAAGCTTAAGTATGTTACTGGTTTTCCATTTCCTCAGGGGCTTATTTGCTTGCACAAACACCTTCCATTATTAGATCTCAAAGTACTGGAAGTGCTTGGAGGGCAATGGGGCAGTAGGACAGAATGTTGTTAAGTAATGAGCACACATGGAATGTTAAGCTCTCAAATATTGAGTTGGGTTTATACAGTGGGTATAGAAAAGAATCAACCCCCCCCCCCTTAAAATAATCACATTTTGTTGCTTTTCAGCCTGAAATGAAGATGGACACAGTTTTTGTTTATAACATCCAGGTGAAAGTTATAACACCAACATGTCAGGACCCCCCCCCAAAAAAAAAAAAAAAAACCCAGAATCACTCATTCTTTTCTATACCCACTGTAAGCTCTGTGTGTTCATATTGCCCCAATATACTGAGTGTTCTATTCATACAATGTACAGTATGCATAATATCGACAAGTACTATATGGGTGTTTTTGATGTGAATGAGAGGGTTTTATTTTAAAATGGTTTATTGAGCCAGTGGAATGAAACAAACAAACAAACAAACAAACAATGCTTCCTATCTGTACAGTAGGTCCTGGCCCTATAAATGATCCTAACCCTACAGTAGCTCCTGGCTCCATAGCTGATCCTAACCCTATGGTAACTCTTAGCCCCAGATTGATCCTACTGCCACAGTAACTCCTGGCCCCACAGTTGATCCTTCCCCTACAGTAGCCCATGGCCTTATAGTTGATTCTACTCCTACAGTAGCCCCTGGCCATATAGTTGGTTCTACCCCTACAATAGCCCCTGGCCTTATAGTTGATTCTACCCCTACAGTAGCTCCTGGCCCCACAGTTGATCCTTCCCCTACAGTAGCCCCTGGCCTTATAATTGATTCTACCCCTACAGTAGCCCATGGCCTTATAGTTGATTCTACCCCTACAGTAGCCCCTGGCCTTATAGTTGATTCTATCCCTACAGTAGCCCGTGGCCTTATAATTGATTCTACCCCTACAGTAACTCCTGGCCCCACAGTTGATTCTACCCCTACAGTAGCCTGTGGGCTTATAGTTGATTCTACCCCTACAGTAGCTCCTGGCTCCACAGTTCATCATATTCTTACAGTAGCTCCTGGCTCCACAGATGATCATAACCCTACAGTAACTCTTGGCCCCAGAGTTGATCCTACTGCCACAATAGCTCATGGCTCCACAGTTGATCCTATCCCTACAGTAGCTCCAAGTTCAACAGCTGATCCTAACCCTACAGTAGCTCCTGGCTCCACAGTTGATCCTATCCTTACTGTAGCTCCTGGTTCCACAGTTGATCCTAGCCCTTCAGCAGTTCCTAGCCCCACAGTTGATTTTACCTTTACAGTTGATCCTGCACCTACAATAGATCCACACAACTGATCCTTTGTCTGGTTAATTTCAGTTTTGTCATTTGATTTGTGAATTTTGTTATCTGGTCCAGTCTGCCTTTTAGTTAACAAGCTGAAGTTAGTTGGTTAGCCTGCTGCTGTTGGCACTATGATGGAATTCAATTCAATTCAGTTCAGTTTTATTTGTATAGCGCTTTTAACAAAGGACATTGTCCCAAATCAGCTTTACATAAATTCAGGATGGACATTTTAAATGTATAAATTTATCCCTAATGAGCAGCCAGAGGCGACGGTGGCAAGGAAAAACTCCTTGAGACGCTATGAGGAACAAACCTTGAGAGGAACCAGACTCAAAAGGGAACCCATCCTCATCTGGGTGACACCAGATAGTGCAATTATAAATAAATAAGTCCCTTCTATAACTATATACTACATGTGTAACCAGGAAATTTATTACAGTTTTCACATGTAGTCTATTTTGTTGAACTCATCCACTGTTCACTGATGGTGACTTGAGTGCAAAACTGTTTGTGGCAACTGCAGTCCTAAAGCCATCATAGCAGTTGTAGTCCTAAGCCATTATAAGATAACTATATAGGATAGCTCCTGATGGAACTGACGGAAGATAATGCATGCATCTGAAAAATCACACCAAATCTGACTGCAGATCCGACTGTGAATTACGATTACAGGATTAACAGGGCATTTTTTCACTTCAGAATCATTGACTATGTTTACTTGCACATCAATATTCCGATATTAATTGGAATTTGGCAATATTCTAATTAGTATTGAGTCATGTAAACACCGCATTCTGACTGCCCGACAATATTCTGATTCCCGCCCTTGGAATATGCCTGTTTTAATTGGACATTGGTTGCATGTAAACACCTTATTGAGAAAATCCACTGAAAGGAGATATATGCACATGCTGAGTTCGCAAGGAATTGTGGGTGCTAACATATTCTTAGCTGTAGGCTAGGTATTTAGGAATGGTAACTCAGGCATACTTACAATAACGAGGTATACAGGAATATTCCAATCCCTGTACGCATATAAACATCATACTGGGAATATGGCTGCAACCCGAATACAGACATTAAATGGAATTTGATGTGCATGCAAACGTAGTCAATAATAATGTTTTTATTTATTTATTTATTTGTTTTGATAAAAAAACAAATTTATAATAAAAGGTTTATACAAACGATTAAAACTTCTTACATTTCCCCACACAGAACAGTAGAGATAACATCACAAGAGAGACAAAATGGGTTAGCATTTTCTGGAATATTGAAAAGCTATGGACAACTTTAAAAAAAAAAAAAAGGTTTGTTTATTCATTAATTGATTGATTGATTGATTGATTGATTGAGATTCATTCAGTCTGAAAGAATGTTGTGGATGTGTAACATATTGTCATGTTATCACTAAACTGGTATTCATCTCTCTGTCATGTAAGTGGAAACGGTGCTGTTCTTTCGCTCCATGAAACAAACCTGAAATCACACACACACACACACACACACACACACACACACCAGCATCCTTCAGTCACAGTTGTGTCACAGTTTCACAAAAAGTTGAAAATTCTGTCAACACGTGCTGTTTCCAGTGCATTATTTTCACTCTCCAGTCTGAGCTCTCGGGTCACAAACTATAAAACTGATTCGTGTAGTTTTCTGCACTGTATTCTGAATTTAGGGGGAAAATCGTTTTGAATGGGGTCTGACGAAAAGCAGGCGGGAGGTGGAGGAATATATGTGTGTGTGTGTGTGTGTGTGTGTGTTCGTGTGTTCAAGGCGGTCTTTTACTTGCAAAAAAGGGAAAGGAAAAGAAGGGGGGAAAACTGTGAGGACGAAATCATCATGTCGTATCCGTTATAAAAAGCGTGTGTGATGTGAAAGTCAGAAACATTTCGCCTTGGTCGGTATGTATTAAAGCAACAACAACAAAAAAAGAAAGAAAAGAAACAGAAAAAGAAAAGCAACGCGTGTAATTTTAAGCAGATGTATATAGGTGGGTTCACCTAAAGAGAGAGGGAGAGAGAGAGGGAGGGAGAGAAAGAGAGAGAGAGAGAGGGGGCGGGGGTGCATGGACCTCACTGCCTATGGGACCTACAGGCACCCCGATAGGGTTCTTGTTTATTTTAGAACAAAAGAAAAAGGGGGATTATATTAGAATAAAAGGCCCGGTGCGTGTGCGGGAGTGCGACGGGCCTCTCCGACACTTTGTCCGCCGCTGCTCCGGGAAAACGGTGATTGAAAAGCGGCGTGGCTTTGAACTCGAGTCCGGGGATTTCACTGCGCTCCGGGCCTCCAGGTATGCGTTTCAACAACGCCGCTTTCACTCGCACGAAACATTTACTGACTAAATTATTATTTTTAAAAACGGAGTTTACTTCAGAATACACCATTTATTTCTGACGTATAACCCCAGCACAACTAATAAACACCACAGCGATGACTGAACCTAGCCTAGCTGCATCAGCTTTATTTTTCCATCATTACTCCCTCTCTGTTTCTCTTTTTCTCTTGTTGTTATAACATTATCGTCCAACAGCTCATAAAAAAACCGATTGCCGATACTTTATAGAGTTTTATTTGTTAATGAGGTGGTGTCCGTCGAAACGAACATCGCTGAGGTATCAATATAAATATATATATATTTATATACACCGTCGATTCGGTTGAGTTGTAGCTGCATTGTATTTAGCGTCTGCACAATAAGCACAGTGATGCTAGCTAGCCTGCTAATTAGCTAATGCTAACTTCTGGGGGGACAGTGTTGGGGAAGGATGGAGGGAAGGAAGGGGCAATAATGTCAAAAAGGCAGGGGTAAACGTTTAGATTAAAGGGTAATATAAGAAAACGCTTTAGCAGTGAGGAAAAAGGAAGGGGTATTACTGGGAATGGGGCAGTTTTAGCCAACTGTCAGGATTAGGAATGGGGTAATAGTGTGACAGGACATTATTGAAAAATGATTTAAAAAGGGGGCAATACTGATGAAATGGGTAGTATTGAGAGAGTGTAAGGGGACAGTTTTGCAGTTTTATTTAGTATTTGAAGAGTATTATTGGCATTGATAGGAAATGTGGCATACACGTGAAGACATTTATGGGAAAGGGGAAATATTACAACGGCTCCTTGAGGGAAAGGGGGTAGTTTGGTTGCTTTAGTTAGGGGTAGTATTAGAGAAGGGTGCATTAGAGCTGTGTTACCAGTTACCAGCTCAAAAACTGACAAAAACTAGCAAACTACCCAAACACTGTGCGATTCCGGCAGTCTTTTAAGGTTGTTACTTGAAATGATCCAGATAAAACCTTATTCTGTAACAGACTATGCAATAATGTGTTAGGGTAAAGGTTAGCTGTTCTCCGAAAGACCTGTGATTAAAGAAAATTGCTCTACGTTCTTCCTACATCGTTGATCAACTCGATCTGGGCTCCTGCAGAAAATGGGATCTCATAAACACAAACAAACCGTCGGTATATAACGTTAGCAGTGTTATTCTTAGAAAGAAAAGATTGTTTTAAAAGGTGGGGGGGGAAAAAGGTTAAAGAGCACAAACTGGAATGCTTGTTCTTCAACGTGAGCCTGAGGTAATAAGAATAATTTTTCTGTCCATTAGCATGCTTGGTAGCTTTGCAGCTCACTGTACATATGAGGGGCCAGGGAGGTAATCTGGTAGTGGCAATGCTAACTAATGTGATGACTTTTTAAATAAATATATATATATATATATATATATATATATATATATATTATTATTATTATTTTTTTTATTATTTCTGTTTGCATTCCTAGCTTTCCCGTCTGTTTGGTATCATCCTGTGTTGTCCTCCTATTGGTGGCTTTTAGATGACCATCGTAGCAGCAACGGTCGCAGTCAGAGTGTTTAATTTCCCATACTGCCAGAACTTTGTCGTCAGCCGTCTTTCATCACGTCACATTTCACGTTCTGCAGTTTACGGCTGCCGATGTCAGCCCTACAAAGAATTGTTGTACAAAAAACGTACAATGTAAAGCTGTATTCTATCTTACAACTCTCTGTCCACCAATGCTTTAGAAAAGACATGTTAATCAGCTTAAATGTTTATGTTGTCCTCTGTCTGCTCTCGTTTGTCCAGTGTGTGATCTCGTATTCAGCACCAGAATCACCTAAAATGATGTGATGGGTGAAATAATGGTAGTGAATTACTCGAACGGCAATTCGATTACTAAGCATCGTGTATAACATAACGTATGTACATAATGTAACACGGTGTATTTCCCTACCAATAACAATCTTTTTTTTTTTTTTTTTCTTATTTAATCAGTTAGGGATAATTAATGCTACTGCTACTACTACTAATTATTTTATCAATGAATAGTTCTCCAGCAAGATTTCCATCATTCCTTACTAATATAAGTAAAAAAGTGGGCTCGAAAGAAAGTAGCAGTAATATAACTATGCATAAAGAAGCATATTAATTAAGTGAGCACCAGGTGTTAGCCATACTAAAATGGCAGCAATTAACGTTACCATTTAAATTAAATGTTTGGGGTCACAACAACTGAGAAACCCTTTGGATCCTGTAGTGTAGAGAAGATTGATTTGCAGTGGAAAAGCTCATAGGTATTGTCATTCTCCTGCAGAATCGCTGTAGCTGCAAGACAGTGGCCATAAAGTAATCTGCATTGTTTAAAAGACAATAGACACGTGTCACAGGACAGGTTCATGACTAATGACCCCATTAAAGTGCCAAAGCTGCTCATTAGGACCTGTGTTAATTAAATACCCATTCATTCTCTCTCTCTTTCGCTCACTCACACTCTCTCTCTCTCCCCAAAGTTGCTTACTATGAATTTAATAAACATTAAATGTAGGTGAATTTCATTAATGTTTTAACAAATGTCAGCTAATACATATGCTCAATTTATTGTTTTAATATTACATACGATTTATTAATGACTAAAATTGATCATTTGTTAACGTTAAATGCGGTAAAGGGACCCTTAGTGTGCAGTTTAAGTTTTCCATAAAACAAGTAAATTCTAGTTGCAGTACAGTTACAGTACTAATTTTCTCTCTCTTGCTTTTTTTTTCCAGATATCTTGCTTATAAATTCAAAAGATGGGGATAAAATGGACATAAGGACGTTGCCAAACTTAAATTTTGAAGCATGTGGTAGCAAAAGCAGGCCGAACATAATGACCAGAACTCCACGGGACTACAGAATGAAAAAAACTCTAGTCCCAAACAGTTTAAAAGGGAAGATGTCAAATATTTGTGCAAAGAAGACAACCGGGGACCATTGATTTTCTTATTGTTCCCATGAAGCAGAGGAGATGAACAGTGTTAAGCAGAAGAGGAGTGCATAAAGTATTAATCCTAAAATAAAAATTAAGAACGTTAGTGGAATCTCACGCCACCCTGATGAGGAGTTTTGCTGATTGTTGTGTTTTGCTACATGAACTACATCTTTAGTTTTACTGAGATAAAAATGCCTAAAATCACCCACGATTGACTTCTTCAGCACAATGAAGAAAAATTAAAACTGCACTTTTGGTTATTACTTTTTTTTTTTTTTTTTTTTTTTTTTAAGCACTTAGCCTATTTCTTGGCTAAGAAATCTTTGCTACTCATGTCATTTTCATCATATTTTTTGCACGAGGACGCATCTAGTGCCAAGCTGGTATGACTACAAAGTGGACATTATGACACCAGTTTATCTGAATGGATGTGACCGCTGCTAAGTTTGTCACCATCACATCCTTTGACTTTTACATCAAAAGTTTTTTTTTTTTTGCCCCCTTTCTTTACAAACCAGTTAGAATTCTATCTGTTGCTGCTACAATCGTGATTATTTCATCCATCAGCTGCAACCTGCTGTGCAACGTTAAACATTTACACAATTTCAGCATTCCTTTATGTTTTAAATTTTCTTCTTTTTAAACAGTCTTACTCTTAAGCAATTGCTTACCAAAACACTAAAGACACAAAAAATGCAGAACTTTTCCAACAGTCCTGCCACTCTGCCTCCAGGATTTCCCAGCAGAGGTGGAAACTTGGTTGGTTCCCCATATCCACCCCACATATCAGATCCTCAGATATCTCCAAGGACTATTGAAGATTACGCTGCCATGCAGCAATCGCAATCTATCCTCCAAAGTCATGGGCAGCACCCACACCTACGTGGGCAGCAGCACCCTGGACAAGCATCCCATATCCATGGCTATGGATCCAGGAGGGGTGCTGGAGAGATACCACAGGCTACAGGAAGCAGTGGCAACTCTTACCGAAAGGAAAGCATGGATTATTATTTTTCAGTGAGTGGCCGAGACAGGAACAGAAGAGGAGGAGGGGGTTTTGGAGCAGGGTTTGGGTACTCAAACATGGAATACCAATACAGGCATGTTTCTGGGTCTGGGTCATCCTCTGGCATGATGTCCCCTTACCCCATGGACTACAGTACCAGTGCTGCTACTGGAAGTGGCAGTGGAAATAGTAATAGCAGTGGTAGTGGTTCATTTTCGCCCACACAGCAGTTTAGTATGGTCCAGAATGCATCAATGCAGCCAGTTTCAGGTGCTGAAATGCACCAGCGTCAACATAGCCAAAAATATCCCTCACACCAGGGGTTACATCAAGGCCATCGGGCCTATCCTCTGTCTGGACACAGAATACCGTCTCACTTTGGGCACTACCCTCCTCTTAATGTGCCCACAGCATCAGTTGGAATGTACAACTCTCCACCACAAAGGTATGAGATGAGCAGTGGAAATGTGGACTCCAAAATCAACTCACCCACTCACTCCAATCCAAACACCACTCCAGGTTCTGCAGCTTCAAACAACTCTGGGCATCAAGAGAATGCAGGACAGAGCTACCCCTCTTCTAACCATCCACCTTATTCACCTCAGTCTCATCCTGTTCCCAAACATGCCTCTCGTCGCACTGCTCAACATAATCTTGGAGCAGCCTATGATGCGCCAGTGAAGATGCAGCATGCACCTCCTGGCCTCGCACACCCTAAAAACCATCAGTCCTCTGTGTCTTTAAGTCCTGCTGCACCACACCATGCCTCTCAGGACATTTCCAAATCTCCCATGCAGTCCCAAAACCAGCAGACTCAAATGAATCAAAATTTCAGCCCAATTTCTAATCCATCTCCTGTTCCATCTGCTGTCCACTCTCCAAGCTGCAGCTCCTCCTCCTCCCCACTGATGGGTGTTTCAGAAGGGCTGGGTAGTTCTGCATCATTGCACTCCTCACTTTTAAATCCCCGCAGCAGTCACAGCCATATTAGGGCCCAACATACCATGCCACAGCTTAGCCCAACTCCTAGTTCTAATAGCAGTATTAGTAGCTGTGGTAGCATAGTGAGCTCTGCTGGTAATCAAAATCGAATGGGAGTGGGTCTACGGGGTGGAGGACGGGAAGAAACATCATCCCTATACCTACAGGACAAGCTCTCGCAAGACCCTGGATTGAATAGTTTAAATGCCCTCACATCCCAAGTGGCTAATTTGCCCAACACAGTACAACATACAATGCTAACAGACACTGTGCTCTCTCAGAAGAAAAGAAGAGAGAGTACACATCAGCCTCCCTTGCAGCAGACAGTTAGCAATCAGCAGAAACATAGAAATGCTGGTCGAAGCACAGCAAATGAAGAAAGTGGAAATGTTTTGGCATCTGAGCCAGAGGAGGCAAGTAAGAATCACAGTGAACATTCAGAACATGAAAAAGTGAGACAACCAGATGGATTTGGCACTGAATCTAAACCTGCTAACTACTACTCGGTTTCTCCAAATCAGACACAAACTCAGACAGGACAAAGTCGTCCTGGTCGGCATCTACAAATGGATGACAGTGTCATAGAGGGGTCAGTCAAACAATCATTTAGTCAGGTTGCAAAACCTTTTTCACAGATTAAGGCACCAGAAACCCAAACTCCGTCATCCTCGTCTCCACCCTGTGTTCCTCCAGAACCAAGCCCAAATGCATCTTCTTGTGCACCTGCTCCCTCAGCCTCATCGTCTGCTGCATCCTCTCCTACTCATTCTCTACAATCAAATTGTGTAATTGAACCTGATCTTACTCACAATGATGAAAAAACTGGACTAAAGGAGGAAAAGACTTCAGGTGTGAAAGTCGAAAAAAACACAGTTAAACACGAAGAGCCTTCTCATCAAGAAATGGACAATGGCAAAAATACTCAGACCTTGGCCAGTGTAAAGGTGGAACAGTCAGGCCCAGCTGAACAAAATGAGAAGGATGACAAGAAAAACAACTCGCGGCATTTTCTCAGTAGAACTCCAGAACAGTCCAATGCTGGGGTTGGAGTTATTGTTTCTGCACGGTCTGAACAAAGTCCTGAGGGACTTAAGCAAACAGAGGTTACATCTCACCATGGCACTTCATCGGACATGGGCAAGCTAAACTATCCTGAGGAGAAACATTCCATAAATATGTTTAGGGATTCTGGGAGTCACAATGGAGATGGAGAAATTGGTATGGAAACATTCACAGCACACTATGATGTTTCTCCTAAAACTGAATTTGGGCAAAATGTGTCCTCAAATCACTGTCAAGCTGGTTCTTATAAATATTGCAATCCTGAAATGCCATACAATGCTTGCATGGGTGCAAAGATCAAGGTACGGGCTGGACCAGGGAGTGGAATAGGTGCAAACAGATACCAAGACTACCATCAGTCACAGTCTAACTTTGGTTATGTGTCTAGAAAGGATGTTGGTGTTCTAGGAGTAATAGGAAAAAGTGGTGTAGGATCAAGAGGTCAGGATAGTAATTTGCAGTTGCAGCAATCATATCCCAGTCTTTTACAAGAAGTCCTCCAAGGCTATCATTTAGATCGGCGCTATTGCCGTCCTGAACAAACATCTGGTAGTCATCATCAACCTCAAAATATGTCCCAGCATCATTATCATACTAGACTCCCCTACCGTATGACCGAAAACATGAGGCCTCATGGAATGGACCAATCAGCACTGGGTGGTGCCAGTATTCATCAACAAATGGCCACAGGAAAGCATCACTCTCAAAATCAGGGTCCAGACCATGAGGTGGGCCTTGGTCTTCTTCATCCCTCTTGGGATTCTGAAACACAAAGGCCTAAGGGGGATCAAGGAATCTCGTCAGATAAGGGCACAATAACTATATCTCCCAGCCATTCCACCCATATACAGCAATCCTCAGATCCTTCAACAGTAACTCCTCCTAAGCACATTAACTTGGCAGACTATTCCTTACCCCACAGAAAAACCCCAATCCTGGCTACTCCACCTTCTGCTGTCCAGCAGTTGCTTTTACAAGAATCTGACCAAGAATCATCTCATAATGCAGAATCCATAAATCAGACCCAATCTCAGATGTCCTTATCTTCAGAAAGGCGCTCAGTAATCTGTGATGTATCTCCATCACGACGGACCACTTCAGAAAAAGAAAGAAGTCACTGTGGGACATCTGGACCGTCAGTCATTCAACACCCCCTCTCATCCTCTGTATTAAGTGAGCAAGGGTGCACTAAGGAGGATGTAAAAGATAAAGAGCATGAAATGGTAAAAGCTTCTAAGGTAAACCCCAAAGAACTTGGAAAACAACTTGGAGATGGACAGAGTGTGATTTTACCTAAGGAAGAGCCTAGTAAGTCCTTGCATGCACATATGGAAGTTAATTCTGACTTGCATAAACAGAGTGGTGGAAAAGGGATTATTGATCCCTCCAGCAATGCCTTATATCACTCCAAAATTTCCTCTAATCCCCTTTCATCACCACCCAGATGCAAACCTTATTCCCAGGCTGTTGATGGATCCTCTGCAGGTTTTCCTGCTTATGGTTTTAGTGATGCAGCTGATGGACCCAAAATGAATGCACATCATCCCTCTCCCAATTCATTCCATTCATTGTCCTCTCCAGGTCGCGTCCCACCTTCAGTTAACAAATTACAAGCATATTCTCACAATGTTCCTCTTCAGCACACACATGGCATCAATGAACGATTTGACTGGTCAACCAGCAGTAATAGACATAAGGATGTGTCCATCCATCAAAACTCTACCCAAAACCCTGACCAGAAGTTATCAAGACAACACTCATACCCTGGCTCTCACTATGATATGAAAATGTGGGAGTCCTATACGGAAAGAGAAGGAACTGGGAACCAGCAGCTACACTCTTTGGCTCCTTCTCACAAGTCTATTGGCTCTGTACCAGCCAGTGGTTCCAAGCCCTTGGAGGCAGATGTCTCCCGAGGGACTACAGAAGATTCAGCAAAGTCATATCATTCACCTGCAGCTGCTGGTTCAGGCAGTTCAGGTGGTTCAGGCAGCAGTGTTATTACCCCAAGTGTTCCCCAAGGACATCGACAGAGCAAAACTGGGGGGTCAGCAGAAACTAACCCATTAATGATGAGGAGGAGAGTTCGCTCTTTCATTTCTCCAATTCCTGCCAAGAGGCAGCATCAGGATTTTTCTGGCAACAGGGGTGCGTCATCTCATCACTCTCCGGTAGCCCATTCTGAATCTAGACCCGTAAATGACAGTGATTCAAGCAGCGTAGACTCTCGTCCTAAACTAGCTTCTCCCAACGCACCATTTCAAACTCCAAGTGCTAATTCACCCCCACAGGCGAAGACGAAATTTCTACCACCAAGAAAGGGACGGGGATTAAAACTGGAAGCTATAGTTCAAAAAATCACTCCAAATAAGAAGGCCAGTTACAGTAATAGCCACACAGATGCTGATTATTCAGATGCATCACGTTACAGTTCTGATATACCTGACCCAGAAATTGGTGCACCCTTCTCTAATGCACCTCACAGAGAAAGTGGTTGTCTACCTTACCTTGATGAAGCTCACTCCTTAGATGATCTTTTGCCCTACAGAGCAGAAGATGCATATTCTTGTGATTCTCAAGTTCTCAAACAGGGTGTGACTGTGTCTACTGGTACTACTCTGAGAAATTTGCCAACAGACTTTGACTTTGGGTTAGGCACTGCTGGATCTTCAGGGCCTGGGCCTGACGAAGGTGATAAGGATGAGTTTACTCTATTAGGACCCCTTCCCCCACCACCTCCATTGCCTCGTCCTGTGCAAGGTTCTCCTCCTCCATCCTCATCTGCGTTGTCCGATATTCAACAATTTACTAACACCTACCAGCAGCTGGAGACAAGAAGAGGAGAGCAGTCTGCTGCTAACCTACTGAGGCAGAAACTACAGGAGACTGGCATGGGTTTTGATGATTATCCTGGAGGGGATTTCTATGGAGCAACCCCACCCCATGGCCAAAGTCCAGGACACCACCTGCTCTCCAGACCTCCACATGAGTTATCCTCACCAAGGATGACAGCATCAGACAAACTACAAGAGAACTTTGTTCCCAAAGGCTATTTCCCTTCAGGAAAAAAGAAGGGACGACCAGTAGGAAGTGTAAATAAACAAAAACGTGTACAAGTCCAAGTACAGAGTGCCACTTCCAATGTAACGTCAGCTCCTCATACTCCTCCTGGTGGTTCTCTTGCTTCTACTCCTCAACCTGCATCAAATTCCAGCATGGCAGGAGAAGCAGTCATAACATCAGCTTTACCTGAACAGAAACCTTGTCCCTCTCTGGATCTTGCTACGCAGAGTCAACCAGTAAAGGTGGAGGTGGAGGGCGAGGACAACCAGCCTGAGATGGATATGAAACCAATAAAACACAGGCAGAGAAAGGGAAAAGAGGTGAATGATGGAACTGGTTCAAAAAGCAGACAGTGGAGGAAAAGTAGAGGAATGACCTCTAAAGAAGAGATGGATCCTCAGACTGTTGGTGTGGGAAATGCAGGGACTTTGCAAGACACTAGGAAAAACATTTTTTCACCATATGTACATGTTGAAAGGAAGATAACTGAGATTGGAGCTGTTTGTACAGTAGTCAATTCCGAAGATGAGAAATCAAAAGGAGGGGGCAAAAATGGCGGTTCTGGGGTTGATGGCATCTCAAATGTTTCTCTGATATCTCAGATGGTCAGAAAAGAGAGAGAAATTGAGAGGATGCAGGAGAAAGTGATTGATGAGCCAAATGATTCCGTCATGCAGTCAGGAAAGTCTCTTCCCACATCTGGATACGTCCTTCCAGGCCCTGTGATGTCTGAGGCTGGGCACACTGGTCGTTTGTTGTGTTGCCTTTGCCAGAAATGGGCAAATTTCAAGAATCTAGGGGATCTCTATGGGCCCTTCTACCCAGCCGATTATGCTGCCAAATTCCCAAAGAACCAACCCCAGATTCGACAGATCTTGTCAAACACTGGGGCGGCTAACGCAGGGTCAAATCCATCTTCTGTATCAACAGAATTAACTGTCCCAGACATTCAGTCTGTATATCTTCCAGACATCAGTTCAGCAGACACCAGTTGTTCAGTAAGTCAAACCACAAACCCGGTGTCCCCTGCAGTGAGTGAAAACCTGCCATGTCTCAGTACCACCACCAAGACACCAGAGCAAAACTGGAATCTAATTCCAGAAGGGGCACTCATTACATTAGACCCACCTGAACTAGAGAACGAGGTGACCCAGAGACGACAGCAGAAAGCAGAGGATGTGCAGCAGCGACCACAGCATCGAAAGCTGACTTCCCATCCACGTTTCAAGAGGAGACACAAATCTAGTGAGGACTTGCCCCGCACGATTCCAATTAACAGCAAAGCTTCACTGCCTTTCCAGCCTCCACCACCCAGCCTTGATTCCTTGGGACCTTTGGCTCAGCTTGCTCAGCTCCCGGTGGTGCCCTTAGATCCAAAGGAGCTTTGGGTTCACGAGAGCTGCATCATCTGGACTAGTGGTGTTTACCTGGTCAACGGGAGATTGTATGGCCTCCAGGAGGCGCTAGATGGTGCCAGAGAAACAGTGAGTTGAAGTCTTTGTTTTTTTTGTATACCTATATGCCTTCCATGAATAGTTTAAGAAATGCAGCTGACCACGTATGTAGCATTACCTTTTAATAAAAGCAGATTGTACAGTGTGTACTAATTTTAATTACAGAGAATTTAGGTTAAAACTTACAAACAGAAAAATTTACATGAATTTGACATTCCCTGTTGAGACCTAAATGGCCCACTGTAATTCTTTATTTTCCTGAAAATTCCTAACAAATATTTTCAGCAATTTGTCATATGAATACTGACCCTGTACATTTAATAAAGAGCTTATTTGTGGGGTTTATTTATTTATTTATTTATTTTTTGTCAGAGCTGTTCTCATTGTGAAATGGCTGGTTCCACTCTGGGTTGCTATAGTAAAGGCTGCACACTGAGGTATCATTACCTGTGTGCTGTGGAGGCAGGTGAGGCATGTCTCTTACTTTCTTTAATATATGAGGATTCAATCCAATATACATTATATGACATTTAGAATCATAATATATTAAGAATAAAAGCAGGTATTGCACATTTTTCTGGACGATATTTTGGTCATCACAATGCATAATTTTGACTAGTAGGAGATTGTGTCTCGATTTGCTGGATGTCCACTGACTTGCTCCGACTCCTGATCCAGATTGAGAGGCAAAAAAAATCGAGAGTTGCATATTTTCTCTGCCAGTTGTAGACGTGTCGTTAGACTAGCGCAAACCATTATGGTGATAACACGTGTCGTGTAACCCTGGTGTTAAACCTCAACACTGCTTTTAGATTTCTAATGCCTGTTGAAGTACATGCCTGCCCTTAAACTCTGGACCCTGAGTCGGTTTTTGTTTTTCTTTTAAGACTGCTATCTAAATGAAGATAATTTCTCCTTGAGGTGTCCAAAGCACAAGGTAAGACAAAAAGACTCCTCTTTTTGCTTAGATGCTGATCAACCCTTACATATTATAATTTGATTATATATTATATATGTTTGTTTTTTTTTGTTTTTTTTTGTTTTAAAATTAATTAATTAATTTATTTATTTATTTTATTTGATATTTTCCAGTTTCCACAAACCAGTAGACCAGCCAAACCTGCAGCTGCACACCAGGAGCAGTCAGAAAGAGGCTGAAGACACTCTACACACACAATCATCAAATGTTAGTACAACCTTAATTATTCTCTATTATTTTTCAGATTTACATGAATTTGATCTTTTCTGAATTTAACCCTAGTTTTGCCTTTTGAAGTTCCCCCCCCCCAGGTTGTACACACTCTGGATTTTACCCAAGCTTCACTCTTTTGTACTTTTTATTTCAGTCTTAATTCGTCTGAACTTTACCTTTTCTATATGAGATTCAACTTGTCTACAGTGTTTTTTAATCTGAGATGGTACCTGAGCTGAAGGTTTCCATTTCTAGGTTTGACTTAAGAATGAGCTTTTTCTTTCCCTTTTTTTTTTTTTTTTTTAAGGTTTAGTCTGACCTTTTATATCTTCTACCTAGCCTGTGTTTTGTCTAGGATTTATTTGAAGGGTTACCTGAGCTCAACTTTTCTAGATGTTACCTGAACATTAGCTTTTGTAGATACATAAACATGATCTGTTTGTGGGTCTAATCTTTTTTTTAAGGTTGTAGCTTGTTTTATCTTTTGTAGCTAAGCTTTACTTATTTTACTTTTACTTTTCTGTGCCACCTGAACTTAATTTATGATGAGCCTTACATTTCCCATGTTTCACCTGGAATGTGATTTGCATATGGCAGTTTTGGTTTTCACTCGTGTGTACTCTTTTGTTCGTGTGTGTGTGTGTGTGTGTGTGCATCCGTAATCCGGCATCCTAGGCTAATGACTTAACAGGGTAGCTAAAACAGTTACTGGGAAAGTCATGCTATAATCAGTCTGTTAAAATAAGATTATATTTTAGTGTAATATTTTCCTTTATCTCATGTGGGTCTGATATGGAGTGTTTGTGCGTTCTCTCCGCAGATGGCGAGTGTGACCGAGCAGGAGGATTGAGACCAGCGCTTTTACAGACGTTATTGATTATAGATCAACTGACCGGAATGTAAAAATGATAAACTTTCTCTAAAGAAAAAAAACAAAACAAAAACTGTCAAAGTTTTAACTGTCAAAAACTGTGACAAAGAAAAAAAAATAATTTTTTTGTTAATAATCTACCTGTATCACGGGGAAAAAATCTGACAGAAAAAAAATCAACACTACAATGGAAGGAAAGAAGACGAAGCTGGACGAAAAACTTTCATTTTTCATATCATTTGAGTTTGACTTCCGTTTAAAGCTCATTATTGTTTTATTCAGCAGTGTTTTTGGGATCAAGAAGCCGACGTGTATTATTACTATTATTATTATTATTATTATTATTATTATTATTATTATTCAAGTAATTATTTTTACCCATTTTGATTTTAAAGCAGTATTTTACTCATCATTTATGCCTCCGTTACGGCGTCATTCCTTCACACAGACGAAATCTTGTTGCCACGGAGACATTGTTGCCGTGGAGAACGGACATTTATTGCCTTTGAAGGTGTGTGAGAGTGTGTGTGTGAGTGAGACTGAGCGAGCAGCCTATGATGTGCCTGTGTTGTTACATTTTCATCAAAACAAACAGTATGTCTGAAATCACACCCTGCTCCCTATGTAGTGTTCTTCTTTTTTTTTTTTTTTAATGCAAAGTGGAGAAAATCCAGTGCACACATGAAATCCCACAATGCACTGCAGTAGGTTTGGGTACAAATGATGACTGCGGCATACCCAGAATGCCGTGCTGTGTTTGTAGGGAGTCACCATTTCAGACACAAGGGGAAAAAAAATATATATAATGTTAATTTCTGAATAAAAGCAAGAGAATGTGCGAGTGTGTGTGTGTGTGTGTGTGTGTGTGTGTGTGTGTGAGAGAGAGACTTCTCCATCAGAAACAAAATGTTTGTTGCCATAGAGATGAAAAGGTACATTTCATTTCCACCTGCTCATTTTTTATTCTTGTAAAAATTGAAATCATGGGGAAAAAATGACTATGAAACATGTTGTACTACAAAACTGTTGATATGTATATGCTTCATCAATACAGGAAGTCCTGAACGCTCAATGTGTATGTGTACGTGTGTGTGTGTGTGTGTGTGTGTGTGAGAGACCGAGAGAAAGAGAGAGATGATCCCTGTCTTTTAACTTGACCTCGTTTGAATCAAACCCTGAGAAAGGATGACATTTCCTGTTTGGACAAGTTATGGACACAAAGCATTTTGTAAAGCTAATGAATGGACCACTAGAGGCTCAGTGTAAAGTCACGACTCAACACTGATGATGAAACTGTCACTTGGTGCAACTGTGAATATTTTAGTAGTGTGTAAATTTGAACATAGCGGCCATTTAAATTTAAACCAGACATAGAACTTGGTTTCGGCTGAAACTCCATCAGCAGCGGGTTGTAAGTTCTACATGGCACCGTGGCATAAGAGGAATAAAGCACATGTGGATGTGCTGTTAGAGGAAAATAATCAACTCTGATTGGTAACAGAAACTCCACTTCATCACATCACCCCATCACTCAGTATTTTAGTGTAACAGCAGTGTTACATTATCACCCTCCTTAGCAGAACATGTCCCTTCTGTTTGTGAAGCTAGAAGAACGTAGGAAATCCACAAAGTTCTCACTCGGCACAGGGTCCGTGTGTACCAAATGAAAATTAAAAAAAACACGAATTAAAGGCTAGTGAATGTGTCATTTTTACATCATAAATGGACATGTTAACTGGATTTGGAATGTTCACAGTGCCAGGAGAAGGAAACGAAGATCAGAGAGGTGAGCTTTACTTAATACAGTTCCATAGTTTAATTTTTCAGGGTTTGGCATTGCAGAAAATATATCATGTCCATATCATATCTTGAGGTCCCCCCTGGGAACCCCTGTGCTAGTAGGTGGTTATGCTATAGGGCAGTGGTCATCAACCCTCTTTCTTGAGATCTACTCAGGAACCAAAATCTAACACATCTGTATTAGTTGATCAAGAACTTCTTAATGCAATGATTAGATGGTCAGGTGGATGCTGTTATGGTTGGAGCCAAAGTCTTCAGGAAGGTAGATCTCCAGGAACAGGGATGGTGACCAATGCTATAGGCCATTAGAGATTTTCCAAACAGAGTGTAATGTTTTTTTCAGCAGTGTTTCTCCCAATGTTACTGTAAAAACAGCGGACATGGCAACACGGACAGGTGTTATGTCTCGGGATGTCCGCTAGAGGGCAGCGCGTCTACACTGGTATCATGTCCGGAGGAAGAGGAAGTCGCGCGCTCTCTCTCTCTCTCACACACACACACACACACACACACACACACACACACACTGTTAAATGTAATGACTAAGCAAATAACACATGAATAATGTTTACGGACAGACCGAAGGCTTTTCTGGGGATTTGCTCTTTTTAAATGACCGAAACTGAAACCCCGCCCTCTGTCTGATGTGCGCATGCGCGTTGATTCTCTCTGTTGACGTTCTGCGCGTTTCTCCGTCTGGTCTTGTGCAGTTTAGGGAGTGCGGTTCTCCTCTCAGTAACTTCATGTGATCACCAGATGATCATCAGAAATGAGGTAAGCAGGTTTTCTTATTCCTAGATGTGACTCTTTAATAATAATAGTAATAATAATAATAATAATAATAATAATAATAATAATAATAATGAAAATCGATGACTATATGGATTCCCCTCTTTTCTCATCTAGTAAACAAGCTCAAATTCCGAAGGACTTCCTTCTTCCTGATCTACAAAAAGGTAAATTTTTATAAACATGCTAACGACCAACCTCTGATGTTAAAAATATAAATGATGTGATGTGTGGTGGTGATTAATTCTATGCTTGTTTGCTTGTTTAGATGGGGCAAATATTTATCTCCAGAAGATCAGAAATGTTGCTTCAAAACACAGCCGGTCACAGATTAAACTAAAAAATTTGGAAAAGTACAGTTTCAAGGTCGGATCTTTGGCAGAAACATCGTACAAAGATGAGCCTGAGATGTTAGAGGAGTGGGAGCAGTTCTATCTCCCAGATCACATGTTCATGGAGGTGATTGGTGTTCTTCAGAAGTTCCCCTGTAACTCCCCCAATGATGAGCTGGTGCTGATGGTGTGTGAGGATGGGAAGGTGTTTGCTTATGAAGGTAACAGGCTGCATCTCGTCAGTAACAACCTGAAAGAGCTGTTTGAGCATGGCCTCCAGTTTCCAGGAACCAAACAGTACTACCGTGGTCAAAGCTTTGAGGACTTGGTGAGTTGGACATCACTGTTTAGTTCAGTGTAAATTACAGCTTCAAAAACCTGTTCTCACTGTCCTTAATTAACTCTTTCAGATAAAGACTGTTAGTGTAATTTAACATAAATCAGAGACTATCTGCTTTTCTAAACGTCTCTGATACAAACCTTTTACACAATATCACACGTCAGATACTCCAGTGAGCATCTTTTTTTTTTTAAATTCTTTTATTTTATTTTAACAATTTTATGTTTAGCAGTTATAGTGAATTGTAAATAATAACTTACTATAAAATTATATAATTAAATATTGTTTTATTGAAGAAAAAGAACATTTTGGTGCAGACTCTAATTAATGCCTTTTCTGAAACTAGTTTATTTTTTATTGAAGATAAAAAAATTCTTTTACCTCCTTAATCATCTGCATCATGCAACAGTTTCAAGCGATAAACATTTTTAACATATCAACAACATCACTGCATGTTTTTACAAGTAAAATAAATATTGATGAACAGGTTAATGGAACTTCTCAGGAGCACGTTATACTGTACATTCTGAAATTTGGGTTAAATATTGGGTTTAGTGAAAAATTACCATTATGTTTAATGTAAACGAATGAAGTTTAAGCGTGTAAAGCTTTGCTGATAAATGCTGCTTATTCGTGTCCGTCTGTAGAAGGATGAAGAATGGGACGCGGTGAAGAAATCAAAAGAAGTGAAGGAGATGATGAAGGAACACCAGGATACGCTGAAGTGTATGAAGGCTTCCTATCTCACCAACCTGGACATCATCATGGGGAGAGAGCGAGGGGTGAGAAATACAGAAAAATGATAGAACTGAGTGGTGTTTTACTGTTGATCTACCTCTAACTCTATCTCCATCACCATCACTATCTCCATCACTCACTATCTCTATCACCATCGCCATCTCTATCACCATCTCTATCACCATCGCCATCTCTATCACCATCGCCATCTCTATCACCATCTCTATCACCATCACTATCTCTATCACCATCACCATCTCTATCACCATCGCCATCTCTATCACCATCACCATCTCTATCACTATCTCTATCACCATCACTATCTCTATCACCATCACCATCTCTATCACCATCGCCATCTCTATCACCATCGCCATCTCTATCACTATCTCTATCACCATCACTATCTCTATCACCATCGCCATCTCTATCACCATCGCCATCTCTATCACCATCACTATCTCTATCACCATCACTATCTCTATCACCATCGCCATCTCTATCACCATCACTATCTCTATCACCATCACCATCACCATCTCTATCACCATCACTATCTCTATCACCATCGCCATCTCTATCACCATCACTATCTCTATCACCATCACTATCTCTATCACCATCACTATCTCTATCACCATCACTATCTCTATCACCATCGCCATCTCTATCACCATCACTATCTCTATCACCATCACCATCACTATCTCTATCACCATCACTATCTCTATCACCATCACTATCTCTATCACCATCGCCATCTCTATCACCATCACTATCTATCACCATCACTATCTCTATCACCATCACCATCACCATCTCTATCACCATCACTATCTATCACCATCACTATCTCTATCACCATCACTATCTCTATCACCATCGCCATCTCTATCACCATCACTATCTATCACCATCACTATCTCTATCACCATCACCATCACCATCTCTATCACCATCACTATCTATCACCATCACTATCTCTATCACCATCGCCATCACCATCTCTATCACCATCACTATCTCTATCACTATCTGAGATATAAATAATTACAGGCCAGAGTACACTTAATAAATCTTTATACAGGGTGTTTCATGCATATTGAACACAAAGTGCTTAACGACGGACAACATGACTAAAAGGTTATATAAAGTTCTTTTTACTTTTTTTCAGTTATGTTATTTTATTGTTTTTTTCTTTGTTAATCGCTATTTCTTGTTAATTTATAAAATTTAATTGTATATTTGATTTCTTGGCTTATCTTTACTTATGCTGTACATCGTTGAGCACTTTAAGTTGTACAATATTAAATATTTTTGTCTTTTTAAAGTGTCAGGGCCACATTAAACTTTTAAAATTAACCAATAGGCAGAAAAGTAAATAAATAATGGACAAATGAAATTAAGTAAATGAATCAAACTTCACTGATGCACATATAAAGTGTTCGAGCCTTTAAAAAAAAATTAAGTTAATAAGTAATGCTTCATATGATCTGTAAATTATATACATTAACCATAAATACAAGAAAAAATCAGAAGAATAAAAATAGACAAGATATCCTTTAATGATGCAGTTTAACTGATGATGATGATGATGATGATGATGATGAACACTGTAACTACTTATATTTGTCTGTTTCTCTACAGGAAATCCCTGGTGGACATGAAGGACAACCAGTTCCTGTTCCTCTAAAATAAACACAGACTGGTCTCAGCTTTGTTCTTTTCTGTTCTTGTACTTTCTTTAATTAATATTAACACTGCATGGGAACGTTAGTGTGTCACATGACAAATGCAGAGTCATAAAAATCCTTTTTGAAACTTGCAGTAAGATTTATTTCCTGTGTCTCTGTAGAGTTTAGCTGAACCTTGAACCCGACTGTTAAATGTCGCTGATGTCACACGGTTCAAGTAAATAAAAAAATGTGTTTGTCAGAGAATCTTGTTTTTGTTATTTGATGTGTTTCAGCTGTAGTTTAGAAATGAGCCGTTAAAAGGAGGTGTGTGTGTGTGTGTGTGTGTGTGTGTGTGTGTGTTTTAAATACGGTGATGGGGTCCATTATGACATCTATTTAGAGTTGTAATTGGACATAATTGCTCATAATAATAATAATAATAATAATAATAATATATTTTTAATATAATTATGTAATGACTTTATACACCTGTGTGATTAAACTTAGTGCTTAATGATGTACAACATGAGTAAAAAGTTTTGGAAAAAGAATAAAAATGTGAGTTTTATTTAAAAAAAATTTTTATTTCATATTTAGAGACGTGTTCACTGTAAAGCTGTAAATGCTCATATACAGTATCTCACAAAAGTGAGTACACCCCTCACATTTTTGTAAATATTTTATTATATCTTTTCATGGGACAACACTGAAGAAATGACACTTTGCTACAATGTAAAGTAGTGAGTGTACAGCTTGTATAACAGTGTAAATTTGCTGTCCCCTCAAAATAACTCAACACACAGCCATTAATGTCTAAACCACTAGCAACAAAAGTGAGTACACCCCTAAGTGAAAATGTCCAAATTGGGCCCAATTAGCCATTTTCGCTCCCCGGTGTCATGTGACTCGTTAGTGTTACAAGGTCTCAGGTGTGAATGGGGAGCAGGTGTGTTAAGTTTGGTGTTATCGCTCTCACACTCTCTCATACTGGTCACTGGAAGTTCAACATGGCACCTCATGGCAAAGAACTCTCTGAGGATCTGAAAAAAAGAATTGTTTCTCTACATAAAGATGGCCTAGGCTATAAGAAGATAGCATATCTTGATATAAGCAGAATAGACGTATGAGTGCTGCCAGCATTGCTGCAGAGGTTGAAGGGGTGGGGGGTCAGCCTGTCAGTGCTCAGACCATACGCCGCACACTGCATCAAATTGGTCTGCATGGCTGTCGTCCCAGAAGGAAGCCTCTTCTAAAGATGATGCACAAGAAAGCCCACAAACAGTTTGCTGAAGACAAGCAGACTAAGGACATGGATTACTGGAACCATGTCCTGTGGTCTGATGAGACCAAGATAAACTTATTTGGTTCAGATGGAGTTAAGCGTGTGTGGCGGCAACCAGGTGAGGAGTACAGAGACAAGTGTGTCTTGCCTACAGTCAAGCATGGTGGTGGGAGTGTCATGGTCTGGGACTCCAGTGGCAACCTGTGAAGCTCTGGTGAACTCCATGCCCAACAGGGTTAAGGCAGTTCTGGAAAATAATGGTGGCCACACAAAATATTGACACTTTGGGCCCAATTTGGACATTTTCACTTAGGGGTGTACTCACTTTTGTTGCCAGCGGTTTAGACATTAATGGCTGTGTGTTGTTATTTTGAGGGGACAGCAAATTTACACTGTTATACAAGCTGTACACTCACTACTTTACACTGTAGCAAAGTGTCATTTCTTCAGTGTTGTCCCATGAAAAGATATAATAAAATATTTACAAAAATGTGAGGGGTGTACTCACTTTTGTGAGATACTGTACATCACTGAGTGCTATGAGTGCGTTATAAAGTTTGTATTAGGCATCAGAAGAGATGTATTGCTGCAAAGACTACATTTCTCAAGCATCATAAAAATATCCTATTTTTAAAAAGGAAGCACAGTAAGACACACACAGTCACACACACACACACGCACACACACACACACACACACACACACACATTGTACACAATGTTGTTTCCTGTGTGATATACTCAGCAGCTCAGACCCAGACAGGGAACAGGCCACTCCACTCCTTTACTCTTTCACTTTCAGAATAAACCGAGCTGCACTACAGAGCAGTCACTTATCTTCCTCCGAGATGGCTGAGGTAACACTGACCTCTTTTTTAGCCTCTGTCCCTGGGAATGCAGTTGTGTAACCTGTGTTTTGTGGCTATTTCTTTTAATAGAGGGTTAGAAAACCAAACAAAACCAAAGAAGAAAGGTGAGCTACTTTAATTTTATCTTAAGAGATTAATTGAGATTAAAATGAACAGACTGTGAGCTCATGTTGATTTTGTGTTTCTCAGAGACTTCCTCTAAACCTGCTGTTATTATTTTTGCACTGCTGTCATGTTTGAGCAGAAAACTGCCCTCTCATGTCTCTGTGTACTTACACCAGGGCGAGGGAGTGCATGAGTAAAACCGGTTTTGCGCACAATGCATTCCTCCTGATCAGCAAAGCCATTGAAATCGCTGAACATTTTGGCTCTGACACACCGATGGATGTGAAGCAGATACTGGATCAGGTGAGTGGAGCTGCTTTAACACACTGGTGTACTGGGGCTTTTAATCTCAGTGTTTAGAGTGATCAGAAAGTTCGAGAACTGGAAATAAACTACAGACAGCTAATAAACTGATGATATTAATACTCAGCTGTAATACTGACTACGCTTCTTCACTGTGAGGTAAAATAACCACTTACACAATTTACACATTCATTATCGAAAATTAATCAACACCTACTCACCAGTCAGAAACCCCAATTAAACAGTAGCATTATATAAAGTGGTGATAACACACCTGATAACATGATCAGCTCCAGACCGTATTTTATAGATTGCACATTTTATTAAAAATAAACAAATAAATCAGAACAATACATCCATCTCTCAGTACCATGGTTATGTTATTTACTGTAGTGAATCACTGCTGCTTAGATAGAAATCCATAATATATTCACCCAGAAAAACCATGCTGTCATGTGTCTGTTAGCTCACATATACACAACTGAGAATGTAACCCTCACATCCAAACTGCTACTCTTCACTGATTTAATGGTCTCATATAATATTCTTTTATTTTTATCCAAGATGCTACACAGCATCCTGTTCTTAGGTAACATTCATGCCGCAAACTACTGCCCAGATATCATCTATAATGATATGGAAATATTATACAGAACTATGGAAGATTTCCCTGAACGATTCGAATGCTACGAAATCCACGTGCCTCTACGGACACCTTTCTCCTTTGTAACGCCTCCGCACAAGCAGCATCATATAATTCACACAATTATAACCAGAAGAAATAAAACAATGGGCCTTCTCAGCCAGAGAACCCACAAGAAACTCTGGACCAAAATGTCTCCACTCAGGGAGCCATAAAACAAGGAATCCACACCCAGACACCCAGGAGCCACTTAAATCCAGCGTGTGCATCCGCCTTATCTCAACCAACACGGCAAGCGTTAAAGGCCTCCCTGACCCAGGGCTGAACCCTCTCGACCACAGAAACTGCTCTCAAATGCAGTGATTTAGGCCTTTTGGGCCAGACCAAAAGTCCAAAGACTCATACCGTTAAGGCTAATAAATTCTGGAAGAAAGGGGAGACCTTTCCACCAAGATTACACATTCCACAATTCCAGAAGTCTACACGAGGACTCACACATTCCACAATCGGCGCCTACCAGGAGCAACGACTGTGGGAATTAATACATCTTTGAACAACTGAAATCACCTATGTCCTACCATGTGTTGTTCTATTTTCTTCATGTGTATCACCTTTAAGTTGCCACTAATTGTTCGATTTTGCATGTATTAGTGTAGTATCCCTAGGAGGATCATTGTGTTTTAAATATTAGTAATGTACTTTAAGTATAGTCAATTGATGTTTATGTTCATTGAGTGATTTCCTAAATCATAAGAATAAGGAAATTTATGTAGATTTTTCTGATATGTACATGCAAAGTTTCAGGACAAAGTTTAATAATCCACTCATCATTGAAGAGTGTGGAACCACTCATCCACATGGACAAGGGGCTGATTAGCATAATAGGTGGAGAATCTGGCTAACACCCCGCCCAAAGACAATATTGATTGGAGGAATAGTTGATCAGTAATAGTAAATTAGCCAAAATTTTCCCTTTCGAGCTGATCTGTTAACCTCTCCGACATCTTTGGAGGAGAATAAAGATAGCTCAATGTAACATCTAATTTTTACTTATGTAAAAAGGTGGAGAATATATCAAATTAACCCAAACAGCTAATTTTCACTACACCTTCTTCCTGGAACTGGTTAGTGAAATATGATAAGTTATAATAATCAAATTATACTTTCATTTCCCTCAATATTTCAGTGCAGTTTGTAATGTTTACTCTTTTCCCCCGAGGTCACAAAATACAACGGCCAAAACAATGAAGACGTAGTGAATACACTGTCTAAAATATTACCTGAATGTAAAAAATCAGGTCTTCTATACCCACTGATTTACACCGTCATATGTATCTGTGAGGGTGATGTGTCCAGATACTATGGAGGGTCTCTGTCCTGTGAGAGTGACAGAGAGAGAGAGATCATGACTGCTGTGTCCTGTGTGCACGTTTGGCATCGCAAAGTTTCCTCTGCTGTGATGTTTCAGCTCTGCGATGTCGTCATGGAGGAGTGGAAGAGGACTCCAGTGGCAACCTGTGAAGCTCTGGTGAACTCCATGCCCAACAGGGTTAAGGCAGTGCTGGAAAATAATGGTGGCCACACAAAATATTGACACTCTGGGCCCAATTTGGACATTTTCACTTAGGGGTGTACTCACTTTTGTTGCCAGCGGTTTAGACATTAATGGCTGTGTGTTGAGTTATTTTGAGGGGACAGCAAATTTACACTGTTATACAAGCTGTACACTCACTACTTTACACTGTAGCAAAGTGTCATTTCTTCAGTGTTGTCCCATGAAAAGATATAATAAAATATTTACAAAAATGTGAGGGGTGTACTCACTTTTGTGAGATACTGTACATCACTGAGTGCTATGAGTGCGTTATAAAGTTTGTATTAGGCATCAGAAGAGATGTATTGCTGCAAAGACTACATTTCTCAAGCATCATAAAAATATCCTATTTTTAAAAAGGAAGCACAGTAAGAGACACACAGTCACACACACACACACACACACACACACACACACACACACACACACACACAGTCACACACACACACACACACACACACACACGTTGTACACAATGTTGTTTCCTGTGTGATATACTCAGCAGCTCAGACCCAGACAGGGAACAGGCCACTCCACTCCTTTACTCTTTCACTTTCAGAATAAACCGAGCTGCACTACAGAGCAGTCACTTATCTTCCTCCGAGATGGCTGAGGTAACACTGACCTCTTTTTTAGCCTCTGTTCCTGGGAATGCAGTTGTGTAACCTGTGTTTTGTGGCTATTTCTTTTAATAGAGGGTTAGAAAACCAAACAAAACCAAAGAAGAAAGGTGAGCTAATTCAATTTTATCTTAAGAGATGAATTGAGATTAAAATGAACAGACTGTGAGCTCATGTTGATTTTGTGTTTCTCAGAGACTTCCTCTAAACCTGCTGTTATTGTTTTTGCACTGCTGTCATGTTTGAGCAGAAAACTGCCCTCTCATGTCTCTGTGTACTTACACCAGGGCGAGGGAGTGCATGAGTAAAACCGGTTTTGCGCACAATGCATTCCTCCTGATCAGCAAAGCCATTGAAATCGCTGAACATTTTGGCTCTGACACACCGATGGATGTGAAGCAGATACTGGATCAGGTGAGTGGAGCTGCTTTAACACACTGGTGTACTGGGGCTTTTAATCTCAGTGTTTAGAGTGATCAGAAAGTTCGAGAACTGGAAATAAACTACAGACAGCTAATAAACTGATGATATTAATACTCAGCTGTAATACTGACTACGCTTCTTCACTGTGAGGTAAAATAACCACTTACACAATTTACACATTCATTATCGAAAATTAATCAACACCTACTCACCAGTCAGAAACCCCAATTAAACAGTAGCATTATATAAAGTGGTGATAACAGACCTGATAACATGATCAGCTCCAGACCGTATTTTATAGATTGCACATTTTATTAAAAATAAACAAATAAATCAGAACAATACATCCATCTCTCAGTACCATGGTTATGTTATTTACTGTAGTGAATCACTGCTGCTTAGATAGAAATCCATAATATATTCACCCAGAAAAACCATGCTGTCATGTGTCTGTTAGCTCACATATACACAACTGAGAATGTAACCCTCACATCCAAACTGCTACTCTTCACTGATTTAATGGTCTCATATAATATTCTTTTATTTTTCCTCAAGATGCTACACAGCATCCTGTTCTTAGGTAACATTCATGCCGCAAACTACTGCCCAGATATCATCTATAATGATATGGAAATATTATACAGAACTATGGAAGATTTCCCTGAACGATTCGAATGCTACGAAATCCACGTGCCTCTACGGACACCTTTCTCCTTTGTAACGCCTCCGCACAAGCGGCATCAGATAATTCACACAATTATAACCAGAAGAAATAAAACAATGGGCCTTCTCAGCCAGAGAACCCACAAGAAACTCTGGACCAAAATGTCTCCACTCAGGGAGCCATAAAACAAGGAATCCACACCCAGACACCCAGGAGCCACTTAAATCCAGCGTGTGCATCCGCCTTATCTCAACCAACACGGCAAGCGTTAAAGGCCTCCCTGACCCAGGGCTGAACCCTCTCGACCACAGAAACTGCTCTCAAATGCAGTGATTTAGGCCTTTTGGGCCAGACCAAAAGTCCAAAGACTCATACCGTTAAGGCTAATAAATTCTGGAAGAAAGGGGAGACCTTTCCACCAAGATTACACATTCCACAATTCCAGAAGTCTACACGAGGACTCACACATTCCACAATCGGTGCCTACCAGGAGCAACGACTGTGTGAATTAATACATCTTTGAACAACTGAAATCACCTATGTCCTACCATGTGTTGTTCTATTTTCTTCATGTGTATCACCTTTAAGTTGCCACTAATTGTTCGATTTTGCATTTATTAGTGTAGTAGCCCTAGGAGGATCATTGTGTTTTAAATATTAGTAATGTACTTTAAGTATAGTCAATTGATGTTTATGTTCATTGAGTGATTTCCTAAATCATAAGAATAAGGAAATTTGTGTAGATTTTTCTGATATGTACATGCAAAGTTTCAGGACAAAGTTTAATAATCCACTCATCATTGAAGAGTGTGGAACCACTCATCCACAGGGACAAGGGGCTGATTAGCATAATAGGTGGAGAATCTGGCTAACACCCCGCCCAAAGACAATATTGATTGGAGGAATAGTTGATCAGTAATAGTAAATTAGCCAAAATTTTCCCTTTCGAGCTGATCTGTTAACCTCTCCGACATCTTTGGAGGAGAATAAAGATAGCTCAATGTAACATCTAATTTTTACTTATGTAAAAAGGTGGAGAATATATCAAATTAACCCAAACAGCTAATTTTCACTACACCTTCTTCCTGGAACTGGTTAGTGAAATATGATAAGTTATAATAATCAAATTATACTTTCATTTCCCTCAATATTTCAGTGCAGTTTGTAATGTTTACTCTTTTCCCCCGAGGTCACAAAATACAACGGCCAAAACAATGAAGACGTAGTGAATACACTGTCTAAAATATTACCTGAATGTAAAAAATCAGGTCTTCTATACCCACTGATTTACACCGTCATATGTATCTGTGAGGGTGATGTGTCCAGATACTATGGAGGGTCTCTGTCCTGTGAGAGTGACAGAGAGAGAGAGATCATGACTGCTGTGTCCTGTGTGCACGTTTGGCATCGCAAAGTTTCCTCTGCTGTGATGTTTCAGCTCTGTGATGTCGTCATGGAGGAGTGGAAGAGGACTCCAGTGGCAACCTGTGAAGCTCTGGTGAACTCCATGCCCAACAGGGTTAAGGCAGTGCTGGAAAATAATGGTGGCCACACAAAATATTGACACTCTGGGCCCAATTTGGACATTTTCACTTAGGGGTGTACTCACTTTTGTTGCCAGCGGTTTAGACATTAATGGCTGTGTGTTGAGTTATTTTGAGGGAACAGCAAATTTACACTGTTATACAAGCTGTACACTCACTACTTTACATTGTAGCAAAGTGTCATTTCTTCAGTGTTGTCCCATGAAAAGATATAATAAAATATTTACAAAAATGTGAGGGGTGTACTCACTTTTGTGAGATACTGTACATCACTGAGTGCTATGAGTGCGTTATAAAGTTTGTATTAGGCATCAGAAGAGATGTATTGCTGCAAAGACTACATTTCTCAAGCATCATAAAAATATCCTATTTTTAAAAAGGAAGCACAGTAAGACACACACAGTCACACACACACACACACACACACACACACACACACACACACACACACACACACACACACACACACACGTTGTACACAATGTTGTTTCCTGTGTGATATACTCAGCAGCTCAGACCCAGACAGGGAACAGGCCACTCCACTCCTTTACTCTTTCACTTCCAGAATAAACCGAGCTGCACTACAGAGCAGTCACTTATCTTCCTCCGAGATGGCTGAGGTAACACTGACCTCTTTTTTAGCCTCTGTCCCTGGGAATGCAGTTGTGTAACCTGTGTTTTGTGGCTATTTCTTTTAATAGAGGGTTAGAAAACCAAACAAAACCAAAGAAGAAAGGTGAGCTACTTTAATTTTATCTTAAGAGATGAATTGAGATTAAAATGAACAGACTGTGAGCTCATGTTGATTTTGTGTTTCTCAGAGACTTCCTCTAAACCTGCTGTTATTATTTTTGCACTGCTGTCATGTTTGAGCAGAAAACTGCCCTCTCATGTCTCTGTGTACTTACACCAGGGCGAGGGAGTGCATGAGTAAAACCGGTTTTGCGCACAATGCATTCCTCCTGATCAGCAAAGCCATTGAAATCGCTGAACATTTTGGCTCTGACACACCGATGGATGTGAAGCAGATACTGGATCAGGTGAGTGGAGCTGCTTTAACACACTGGTGTACTGGGGCTTTTAATCTCAGTGTTTAGAGTGATCAGAAAGTTCGAGAACTGGAAATAAACTACAGACAGCTAATAAACTGATGATATTAATACTCAGCTGTAATACTGACTACGCTTCTTCACTGTGAGGTAAAATAACCACTTACACAATTTACACATTCATTATCGAAAATTAATCAACACCTACTCACCAGTCAGAAACCCCAATTAAACAGTAGCATTATATAAAGTGGTGATAACACACCTGATAACATGATCAGCTCCAGACCGTATTTTATAGATTGCACATTTTATTAAAAATAAACAAATAAATCAGAACAATACATCCATCTCTCAGTACCATGGTTATGTTATTTACTGTAGTGAATCACTGCTGCTTAGATAGAAATCCATAATATATTCACCCAGAAAAACCATGCTGTCATGTGTCTGTTAGCTCACATATACACAACTGAGAATGTAACCCTCACATCCAAACTGCTACTCTTCACTGATTTAATGGTCTCATATAATATTCTTTTATTTTTATCCAAGATGCTACACAGCATCCTGTTCTTAGGTAACATTCATGCCGCAAACTACTGCCCAGATATCATCTATAATGATATGGAAATATTATACAGAACTATGGAAGATTTCCCTGAACGATTCGAATGCTACGAAATCCACGTGCCTCTACGGACACCTTTCTCCTTTGTAACGCCTCCGCACAAGCAGCATCATATAATTCACACAATTATAACCAGAAGAAATAAAACAATGGGCCTTCTCAGCCAGAGAACCCACAAGAAACTCTGGACCAAAATGTCTCCACTCAGGGAGCCATAAAACAAGGAATCCACACCCAGACACCAAGGAGCCACTTAAATCCAGCGTGTGCATCCGCCTTATCTCAACCAACACGGCAAGCGTTAAAGGCCTCCCTGACCCAGGGCTGAACCCTCTCGACCACAGAAACTGCTCTCAAATGCAGTGATTTAGGCCTTTTGGGCCAGACCAAAAGTCCAAAGACTCATACCGTTAAGGCTAATAAATTCTGGAAGAAAGGGGAGACCTTTCCACCAAGATTACACATTCCACAATTCCAGAAGTCTACACGAGGACTCACACATTCCACAATCGGCGCCTACCAGGAGCAACGACTGTGGGAATTAATACATCTTTGAACAACTGAAATCACCTATGTCCTACCATGTGTTGTTCTATTTTCTTCATGTGTATCACCATTAAGTTGCCACTAATTGTTCGATTTTGCATGTATTAGTGTAGTAGCCCTAGGAGGATCATTGTGTTTTAAATATTAGTAATGTACTTTAAGTATAGTCAATTGATGTTTATGTTCATTGAGTGATTTCCTAAATCATAAGAATCAGGAAATGTATGTAGGTTGTTCTGATATGTACATGCAAAGTTTCAGGACAAAGTTTAATAATCCACTCATCATTGAAGAGTGTGGAACCACTCATCCACAGGGACAAGGGGCTGATTAGCATAATAGGTGGAGAATCTGGCTAACACCCCGCCCAAAGACAATATTGATTGGAGGAATAGTTGATCAGTAATACTAAATTAGCCAAAATTTTCCCTTTCGAGCTGATCTGTTAACCTCTCCGACATCTTTGGAGGAGAATAAAGATAGCTCAATGTAACATCTAATTTTTACTTATGTAAAAAGGTGGAGAATATATCAAATTAACCCAAACAGCTAATTTTCACTACACCTTCTTCCTGGAACTGGTTAGTGAAATATGATAAGTTATAATAATCAAATTATACTTTCATTTCCCTCAATATTTCAGTGCAGTTTGTAATGTTTACTCTTTTCCCCCGAGGTCACAAAATACAACGGCCAAAACAATGAAGACGTAGTGAATACACTGTCTAAAATATTACCTGAATGTAAAAAATCAGGTCTTCTATACCCACTGATTTACACCGTCATATGTATCTGTGAGGGTGATGTGTCCAGATACTATGGAGGGTCTCTGTCCTGTGAGAGTGACAGAGAGAGAGAGATCATGACTGCTGTGTCCTGTGTGCACGTTTGGCATCGCAAAGTTTCCTCTGCTGTGATGTTTCAGCTCTGTGATGTCGTCATGGGGGAGTGGAAGAGGACTCCAGTGGCAACCTGTGAAGCTCTGGTGAACTCCATGCCCAACAGGGTTAAGGCAGTGCTGGAAAATAATGGTGGCCACACAAAATATTGACACTCTGGGCCCAATTTGGACATTTTCACTTAGGGGTGTACTCACTTTTGTTGCCAGCGGTTTAGACATTAATGGCTGTGTGAGTTATTTTGAGGGGACAGCAAATTTACACTGTTATACAAGCTGTACACTCACTACTTTACATTGTAGCAAAGTGTCATTTCTTCAGTGTTGTCCCATGAAAAGATATAATAAAATATTTACAAAAATGTGAGGGGTGTACTCACTTTTGTGAGATACTGTACATCACTGAGTGCTATGAGTGCGTTATAAAGTTTGTATTAGGCATCAGAAGAGATGTATTGCTGCAAAGACTACATTTCTCAAGCATCATAAAAATATCCTATTTTTAAAAAGGAAGCACAGTAAGACACACACAGTCACACACACACACACGCACACACACACACACACACACACACGTTGTACACAATGTTGTTTCCTGTGTGATATACTCAGCAGCTCAGACCCAGACAGGGAACAGGCCACTCCACTCCTTTACTCTTTCACTTCCAGAATAAACCGAGCTGCACTACAGAGCAGTCACTTATCTTCCTCCGAGATGGCTGAGGTAACACTGACCTCTTTTTTAGCCTCTGTTCCAGGGAATGCAGTTGTGTAACCTGTGTTTTGTGGCTATTTCTTTTAATAGAGGGTTAGAAAACCAAACAAAACCAAAGAAGAAAGGTGAGCTAATTCAATTTTATCTTAAGAGATTAATTGAGATTAAAATGAACAGACTGTGAGCTCATGTTGATTTTGTGTTTCTCAGAGACTTCCTCTAAACCTGCTGTTATTGTTTTTGCACTGCTGTCATGTTTGAGCAGAAAACTGCCCTCTCATGTCTCTGTGTACTTACACCAGGGCGAGGGAGTGCATGAGTAAAACCGGCTTTGCGCACAATGCATTCCTCCTGATCAGCAAAGCCATTGAAATCGCTGAACATTTTGGCTCTGACACACCGATGGATGTGAAGCAGATACTGGATCAGGTGAGTGGAGCTGCTTTAACACACTGGTGTACTGGGGCTTTTAATCTCAGTGTTTAGAGTGATCAGAAAGTTCGAGAACTGGAAATAAACTACAGACAGCTAATAAACTGATGATATTAATACTCAGCTGTAATACTGACTACGCTTCTTCACTGTGAGGTAAAATAACCACTTACACAATTTACACATTCATTATCGAAAATTAATCAACACCTACTCACCAGTCAGAAACCCCAATTAAACAGTAGCATTATATAAAGTGGTGATAACACACCTGATAACATGATCAGCTCCAGACCGTATTTTATAGATTGCACATTTTATTAAAAATAAACAAATAAATCAGAACAATACATCCATCTCTCAGTACCATGGTTATGTTATTTACTGTAGTGAATCACTGCTGCTTAGATAGAAATCCATAATATATTCACCCAGAAAAACCATGCTGTCATGTGTCTGTTAGCTCACATATACACAACTGAGAATGTAACCCTCACATCCAAACTGCTACTCTTCACTGATTTAATGGTCTCATATAATATTCTTTTATTTTTCCTCAAGATGCTACACAGCATCCTGTTCTTAGGTAACATTCATGCCGCAAACTACTGCCCAGATATCATCTATAATGATATGGAAATATTATACAGAACTATGGAAGATTTCCCTGAACGATTCGAATGCTACGAAATCCACGTGCCTCTACGGACACCTTTCTCCTTTGTAACGCCTCCGCACAAGCAGCATCAGATAATTCACACAATTATAACCAGAAGAAATAAAACAATGGGCCTTCTCAGCCAGAGAACCCACAAGAAACTCTGGACCAAAATGTCTCCACTCAGGGAGCCATAAAACAAGGAATCCACACCCAGACACCAAGGAGCCACTTAAATCCAGCGTGTGCATCTGCCTTATCTCAACCAACACGGCAAGCGTTAAAGGCCTCCCTGACCCAGGGTTGAACCCTCTCGACCACAGAAACTGCTCTCAAATGCAGTGATTTAGGCCTTTTGGGCCAGACCAAAAGTCCAAAGACTCATACCGTTAAGGCTAATAAATTCTGGAAGAAAGGGGAGACCTTTCCACCAAGATTACACATTCCACAATTCCAGAAGTCTACACGAGGACTCACACATTCCACAATCGGCGCCTACCAGGAGCAACGACTGTGGGAATTAATACATCTTTGAACAACTGAAATCACCTATGTCCTACCATGTGTTGTTCTATTTTCTTCATGTGTATCACCTTTAAGTTGCCACTAATTGTTCGATTTTGCATTTATTAGTGTAGTAGCCCTAGGAGGATCACTGTGTTTTAAATATTAGTAATGTACTTTAAGTATAGTCAATTGATGTTTATGTTCATTGAGTGATTTCCTAAATCATAAGAGTAAGGAAATTTGTGTAGATTTTTCTGATATGTACATGCAAAGTTTCAGGACAAAGTTTAATAATCCACTCATCCTTGAAGAGTGTGGAACCACTCATCCACATGGACAAGGGGCTGATTAGCATAATAGGTGGAGAATCTGGCTAACACCCCGCCCAAAGACAATATTGATTGGAGGAATAGTTGATCAGTAATACTAAATTAGCCAAAATTTTCCCTTTCGAGCTGATCTGTTAACCTCTCCGACATCTTTGGAGGAGAATAAAGATAGCTCAATGTAACATCTAATTTTTACTTATGTAAAAAGGTGGAGAATATATCAAATTAACCCAAACAGCTAATTTTCACTACACCTTCTTCCTGGAACTGGTTAGTGAAATATGATAAGTTATAATAATCAAATTATACTTTCATTTCCCTCAATATTTCAGTGCAGTTTGTAATGTTTACTCTTTTCCCCCGAGGTCACAAAATACAACGGCCAAAACAATGAAGACGTAGTGAATACACTGTCTAAAATATTACCTGAATGTAAAAAATCAGGTCTTCTATACCCACTGATTTCCACCGTCATATGTATCTGTGAGGGTGATGTGTCCAGATACTACGGAGGGTCTCTGTCCTGTGAGAGTGACAGAGAGAGAGAGATCATGACTGCTGTGTCCTGTGTGCACGTTTGGCATCGCAAAGTTTCCTCTGCTGTGATGTTTCAGCTCTGTGATGTCGTCATGGAGGAGTGGAAGAGGACTCCAGTGGCAACCTGTGAAGCTCTGGTGAACTCCATGCCCAACAGGGTTAAGGCAGTGCTGGAAAATAATGGTGGCCACACAAAATATTGACACTCTGGGCCCAATTTGGACATTTTCACTTAGGGGTGTACTCACTTTTGTTGCCAGCGGTTTAGACATTAATGGCTGTGTGTTGAGTTATTTTGAGGGGACAGCAAATTTACACTGTTATACAAGCTGTACACTCACTACTTTACACTGTAGCAAAGTGTCATTTCTTCAGTGTTGTCCCATGAAAAGATATAATAAAATATTTACAAAAATGTGAGGGGTGTACTCACTTTTGTGAGATACTGTACATCACTGAGTGCTATGAGTGCGTTATAAAGTTTGTATTAGGCATCAGAAGAGATGTATTGCTGCAAAGACTACATTTCTCAAGCATCATAAAAATATCCTATTTTTAAAAAGGAAGCACAGTAAGACACACACACACACACACACACGCACACACACACACACACACACACACACACACACACACAAAACATACCCACACATCACGGGTTCTAACAAAGGAAGCACACGCACACACACACACACACACACGCACACACACACACACACACACACACACACACACACACACACACACACACACATGTTGTACACAATGTTGTTTCCTGTGTGATATACTCAGCAGCTCAGACCCAGACAGGGAACAGGCCACTCCACTCCTTTACTCTTTCACTTCCAGAATAAACCGAGCTGCACTACAGAGCAGTCACTTATCTTCCTCCGAGATGGCTGAGGTAACACTGACCTCTTTTTTAGCCTCTGTTCCTGGGAATGCAGTTGTGTAACCTGTGTTTTGTGGCTATTTCTTTTAATAGATGGTTAGAAAACCAAAGAAGACCAAAGAAGAAAGGTGAGCTAATTCAATTTTATCTTAAGAGATGAATTGAGATTAAAATGAACAGACTGTGAGCTCATGTTGATTTTGTGTTTCTCAGAGACTTCCTCTAAACCTGCTGTTATTGTTTTTGCACTGCTGTCATGTTTGAGCAGAAAACTGCCCTCTCATGTCTCTGTGTACTTACACCAGGGCGAGGGAGTGCATGAGTAAAACCGGTTTTGTACAAAATGCATTCTTCATCTTCAACAAAGCCACTGAAATAGTCGCTGAACATTTTGGCTCTAACACACCGATGGATGTGAAGCAGATACTGGATCAGGTGAGTGGAACTGCTTTAACACACTGGTGTACTGGGGCTTTTAATCTCATATATTATTCTTTTATTTCTCCTCAAGATGCTACACAGCATCCTGTTCTTAGGTAACATTCATGCCGCAATGTACCGCCCAGATTTCATCTTTAATGATAAGGAAATATTATACAGAACTATGGAAGATTTCAAAAAAGCACTGGATTCTTGCCAAACCCACGTGCCTCTACGGACACCTTTCTCCTACCTTCTGGAACTGGTTAGTGAAATATGATAAGTTATAATAATCAAATTATACTTTCATTTCCCTCAATATTTCAGTGCAGTCTGTAATGTTTACTCTTTTCCCCCGAGGTCACAATATGCTACGACCAAAACAAGGATAAGGTAGGGGAGGATAAGGCAGAGAAGATGCTGTCTAAAATATTACCTGAATGTAAAAAATCAGGTCTTCTATACCCACTGATTTCCACCGTCATATGTATCTGTGAGGGTGATGTGTCCAGATACTATGGAGGGTCTCTGTCCTGTGAGAGTGACAGAGAGAGAGAGATCATGACTGCTGTGTCCTGTGTGCACGTTTGGCATCGCAAAGTTTCCTCTGCTGTGATGTCTGTGTTTCCTGATGGCACTGGAGAAGCACGTAGGATAAAACTCCCAGATTCAGTGAATTGTAAAGCGTATGATATGGAGGGCATGGAGCCGAAACCACCTTGTAAGACCTGCAATCAGCTTTATTCTCTTCCTGATAACACAGAAAATCCAAATCTCCCTGGTAACTGTGCTGAGACTGAGGCGATCAGTAAACTCCTCAGAGTAGAAAAGGGTGTGTCTGAAAAGACCACCATCACTGGAGGTGTTTATGATCAGCAGGAGATTAATCAAAGAATGACAGCTTGCTTTGATAACAACATGCAAGACATAATGAAAAATAGGGATAAGGCAAAACGTAATAATTATAACATCAATGTTGTCTATCTCCCCCCCAATTATCCTGAAGCTCTATAACTGTCTAACTGAATTATCCTGAAGCTGTGAGATTCTGAAGCTGTATGATTTTAAAGCTCTATGATCTTGAATCTGAACGATCCTGTATGTTTATTATCCTGAAAAGGGAAGAAGCTCTTCTTTGACGCCGCTTATATTTGCAAGTAAAAGATATCAAATAATGAATAAGATAATAATATAATGCAATAATGTACAAGCAGCATTTAGTCAGCATTGTACATTCCATCAAATAAAACACAAATGATTAATAATATTCGCTCTCCTGTCTGTGTCTCTTTAAAAACCCTGGATATTTAAGGACAGTTTGGAGATTATGTAAATAATGACAAACAATATATTAAAATATTACTTCAAAATATTAAAAGTTTGAATATTATTTAAAAAACTTCAAACTGTTTAAATGCTTTTTATACTGGTAATATTAGAAGATGAGTAAAGGCGCTGATGGATAAAGTGTGTATTCATGCTATTTTCAGCATCTTTGTCCCTGAATGTAGGACAAATGTGAAACGCTTTATTTTGATCATAAATCATTCTCTCAGTCCGTTTTAATAATCACACTTTGAAGATGTTTTGCTGAAACAGATATAATTTAAAACTTAACAACACATGCAATTCCTTATAAAGTCATTTTCTACTACTTCAAAAAAGTGTATATCAGTGACGTTTGGACAGCTAAAGTCCAGGTTTATGTCTCCACCATCTCCGAATCATTCCACAACAGACTTGTGATATTGTAGTGGCTTGTGGAGGAAGTTTTGCACAATGTGACTGTACTACATCAGGAAGGGATGCTGGGATTGCAGGTAGACCAGTGGGAAGATAGCGGCTTAGTTGAAGGTGGAACAGGGAGGGGAATGTATGCTAACACTTACTTTGGTTGAGGCTAATTCACACAGACTCATTTAATAATTTATGTTTAGAGTACAGTTAAACATGTTTTTCCGAGTCATCTTGTTCAGCCTGTGGAAAAGAAAAATCTTTATTTAAAACTTGAGCAAAGGAGAATATGAAACATTTTTTATACTAAATGGTCAGCTTTCCTCAGTTCAATATCTTGGACCAAATATCTTTTAGAAATGTCTTGAACATCTGCATCCTTTAACAGAAATAAGCACAAGGTATGATACATTTGTGGTTAAATGCATAAGTACCACTCACCTGTTCATCCTGTACACATGAAATTCTGCTTGGGTTCATGAGGTGCACAAACACTGAAGAGAACTGCGAACATCACAAAGTATGTAGAATCTGTATGGGTTCCTCCCAGCCTCCAAAAAACTGGCAAATTGGTTGGCTAGGCTAAATCATCACCAGCAGAGGGCGCTGTCTTACAACACTGATGAGTTTAAATCGCACTTTATACTCCAGGATGGCTGAAAGGAGCTAAGGATTGTTATTTTATTTTATTTTATTTTTTAAAGTTGTGAATGTTAGTGTAAATGAAGCTGCTGAATTGGAAAATTCACACTTTTCTAATGTTCCTTTTGTATGATTCATTACAGTGGAATAAATGTCATACCAAATGAAAGAATAAATCCATGTCTTTATACAGTATATTTCAGTACAGCACTAAGGGCAGTTACACAGTGGCCCTGAAAAAGGAGTCAACATTAAATAAAATGCAGTGAACTTACTTATTAAAAAACAACAACAACAACAACAACAACAACAACTGTAATTTAAAAAGATGGAACTTTCAATAAAAAGAGAAGATTTTTTGTCTGATTTCTTTTTCTGTTTTATTTCTTTTTTAAAGTTCACTTTAAATTCAAAGTTTTTAAAGTTGATTCTCTTTTCCCTGGGACGGGCTCCAGGCTCCCCGCGATATAGGTATAGGTTAAGCGGTACAGGAAATGAATGGATGGATGGATGTTGGTTTTATTTATTTATTTATTTATTTATTTCATTTAATTTCATTTCATTTATTTATTTATTTTTTTATTTTTTTTATTTTTACAGTTGTCTCTTTTTATTTCAATTGGACTCTTCTTATTTAGTTCCCTCCCCTTTTTAAAATGTTGATTCTTCTTCTTCTTTAAAAAAAAAAAGATTTAAAAATTGATTAAAAAAAATCTTTGTCAGGTTTGGGAGGTGAAGGTGGATACAAGTTCAGAAAGTATTTATTAAATAAGGTGTTGACAAAACCAATGACGTGAAAACAAGGACAATAAACATGAACGGAGTATACAGAAAAGAGAACATACAAACTGAGTGATACACGACATCACACAAATGAAACACACAGAGAGCAGAACTTACATAGGGGTGCTTATTAGGAGTAATTTGAAACAGGTGAGTGATCATTGAGACATGCTGGGGCTGATGGGTAATGTAGTACTGCACTGAATTTGGTACAACCATGGCAAAGTTGACTCTTTTTATTCTACACTTACAGCATTTGTCAGATGCCCTTATCCAGAGTGACTTACATTTATTTTACTTATACATCTGAACAGTTGAGGATTACAGGCCTTACTCAAGCTTGGTGGTGCTGGGATTTGAACTCAAGACCTTCTGATTAGTAGCCCAACATCTTAAGCACTGAACTACCATTGCACTTCTTCAAATTTAACTCTTTTTTTTTAATTTAAAATGGAATCTTTTTAAAAAGTTGTCTATTTAAAGTTGCTTTGTTTTGTTTTAAGTTGATTGGCAGTGGCAGCTCAGTGGTTAAGGTGTTAGACTACTGATCAAAAGGTCATGAGTTTAAATCCCAGTGCTGCAGAGCTGCCAGTGTTGGGCCCTTAACCCTCAATTGCTCAAATTAAATAAATGTAAGTCACTCTGGATATGGGTGTCTGCCAAATGCTGTAAACTAGAATGACTTCTTTTTAAAATCGTTCAACCTGCTGCTGGGTAGATGTGTTTCTATTGTGGGCGAGGCACTGATGTAAAACTGAAACCTAGACTATATCCTGTTGACTGTCTCATGGCTTCTTCAGCACTCTGTATTATGTTAAACAACCAAACACCACAAAACAGGGCCTTCCAGTAGATGCTGAGAAAGGAATATCACCCACATGTCTTAACATGAGGTACGCTAAAGCTAAATGTGCTTTACTTATTGTTTAATGAGAAGGACTGCTTTTATTTATATCACTAATTTCATTTTTTTCCCCACGATTTAGTAAACAAGCTGAAATTGTGAAGGACTTTCTGCAGCCTGACCTCAAAAAAGGTAAATGACAAAACTAAAATTCTTGGATCATATATGGTTGTCAGTAATATTTTAATAATACATGAATTTATTTAAAAATAAATGAATTCATCAATGTTCAAGTGAAACCTTTTAGATATATTTTAAGGTGTTGTACATATAAAAACATCACCACACAATAAGATAAACAGCAAAATAATTGTATTGTAGAGTGTTTGTAGAGTGTTGTTGCAGGATTGTGACTAGTTACATAATTTCAGTGCTTCACAAATGTTATTTTAAGCATAATTCCTGTTCGTTCTCAAAAATATTTCCTATTTCAAACCAAGCTGATGCTGAAATAGCCTAAATACATTTCTTTTTAATCAAAACCATCTGTTGATTTTCAGCAGGACAGGAAAATAAACTGCTTTTAAACTGCTTAAAATAACCATACACCAGGTGTGTACACAAATTTTTGAGTCAGTAGTGTGACAGTACTTTAAAGATAGTGCAGCTTTTCCAGTAACGAGTAACTTTTCAAATGAGTAGTGATAAGACGTGACCAGTCACTACACATTTTGTCGAATTCTAACACTCTTCATTTGCATATCTGCGGTATGATATATATACTTTAATATATATATATATATATATATATACAGGTGCATCTCAATAAATTAGAATGTTGTGAAAAAGTTCATTTATTTCAGTAATTCAACTCAAATTGTGAAACTCGTGTATTAAATAAATTCAATGCACACAGACTGAAGTAGTTTAAGTCTTTGGTTCTTTTAATTGTGATGATTTTGGCTCACATTTAACAAAAACCCATGGGATTTGTGCAATTTATATTTACACAACTTCAAGGGTTTCAATACTTACCATCAGATGGAGCCGATGACATCAGAATAATAATATGTTCAATATGAGAGAGAGAGAGAGAGAGAGAGAGAGAGAGAGAATGAATGATCTAAAGCAGATTGCAGCACAGTAATCCGTTGTGATGAATAAATGTGGATTGTGTGGGTGTGTGTGTGTGTGTGTGTGTGTGTGTGTGAGTGTGGGTGTGTGTGTCTGTGTGTGTGTGTTATCCAAATGATGCAGGAGCTGAGTGTTATCCTGATAGAACTTAACATATTTTTCAGATATACAGAGAAGGTGAGTGAATTATACAATACTAAGAATAAGGTGTTTGTGTTTATCTTGTATAAAGTGATGACTTTTGTCCACATCTTTGTTTCCCTTGTTCTATTTTTTGTCTTCATCTTCTACTAAACTAAACTACGTTATTAGTTCATTTAGTTTTTGTCTCTTTTTGGTACTGCTGGGTTGTGAAGTCTTTGTGCTTGTTTTTGGATTATGATGATTATACATTTTGCTGTGTTGATTAAGTAATAATCCGTGTGTGCTGCTGTTACAGTAAAACACTGAGTGACGAGGTGGTGTGATGAAGCAGAGTTACTGTAACCACCCAAAAAAATTATTATATTCCCATAACAGCACCTCACCAGGTGTATTATTTCACTTATACCACAACAATTTAACAAAGATGCAGCTGCAAATCAAAGGTTTATAGTAATACGTTATCGTTTCTATAGTAACAGCTCATTCACTGGGATGTGTACAGCGGACGCTCCGCGTAAACAGATTAAAAACGTGTGTAATCATTGATGTGGTGAAGTTTTCTATAAGTTTTATGTAACATTTATGGAAGGAGTCTCCAGTGTCAGCACTTTCTAACAGTCAGAGGTAAAGCTGTAACTGTAAGCTTTCTGAGATTTTCAGGACTGAGGAGTTTACGCTTCTTTGCGGAGAGAGAGAGAATAAAGAGAGAGAGTAAAGAGAGAGAATAAAGAGAGAGAATAAAGAGAGAGAGAGAATTAAGAGAGAGAGAGAATAAAGAGAGTGAGTAAAGAGAGAGAGAATAAAGAGAGAGAGAATAAAGAGAGTGAGTAAAGAGAGAGAGAGTAAAGAGAGAGAGTAAAAGAGAGAGA
>CM042544.1:724769-759769 GCA_023630585.1 Cranoglanis bouderius
ACCCCTTGAGGCCATTCTACTACCCCCCGTTTCCACCCCCTCCTCCCTCCATCCCCCCTCCATGCCCTCCTCTGCCTCCGCCCATCTCCCCACTCTCTCCATACTTCTGCCCTCCGTCTCCCCCTCCCTCGTTCCTTCCTGCCCCTCCATCTCCACGCAACCCCACTCATCCCTCTCTCTCTCCCTTGCCGTCTGTCTCTCTCCTCCATTCACCTCTCTCTCCTTCTCCTCCTCTCTCTCCGACTCCTTCCATTACTCTCTCCATCTCTCCCTCCATCCCTGCTCTCCCTTTCTCTCCTCGTCAGCCATTAGATGAAGAATACAGCTCCCTCTAATACTATTTTTTTTTTTTTTACCTGTAATCGTGTACCTGCGATAAAAACCCATCCTAATTCACCCATCATAACTCACACACCCTGCTGACGCTGGTGAAATGTCTCTGCATTCTCGCAACACGCCCCGTATCCACCGCTCATGTGAAGAGAAGTTTTTATAAGACTTGAGAGGATTAAAAACAAAATACACAACACCATGACAGAAAACAGATTGAACAGACTAACATGACAGGAAGTGAAGTACTGGAGGTTCACTGCAGGAGGAGACAAAGAGGAGCAGATCAGGTTTTATTAGGGTTTGTTTTATCCTTATCACTGATTCACTCACATTATATACTTTTGTAATATGTTTTATAAAAACCCAAAGGTGTCATCATTCTAATATTTTATTCTAAAGTTTCTTCATGAAGCTCATGTACACGAACTGAATAGCAGAATAGATAACTACACGTTACTCCATATTGTCATGTGTGTATTTTATTTGTTCCCTAGAGCAGGTTTATTTATAGTGTGTGTTATTTATAGCTTGTTCTGTTATTAGTGATGTCTCTCATTTGTTCTGTTTTTTTAAAGATATTTCTCCCACTTTAATAAATCTCATAACATCCTGGTAGAGCGTACTGTATACCCCGGCACCCTTTGCAAAAAATAGTCGTATAAAATAAATGATTTGAGTTTAATCTCAGCTGAATCTGATTTTCACTTGGTGTGACTGTGGAGATTAAATATATTATGACCATCAGATGGCGCTGTTTTACAACACTCCCGGTTCTAAATCACGTTATATTCTAGGGTGGCTGGAATAAAAAATGCCATTCTGACATCTTCACAATTAGCAAATGAGGTTGTCGAGACGTAATATTACAAGCACCGCCGTGTCCCTCTCTGCACAGCGTCTTCGAAATTTAACAGCTTTAAGCCTCCATGGCTTCCCAGGAACAGGGTGATCTCAGGGACAGCAAACCTGCATCGTACCCATTTCGCTATTTCCACTCATACGAAGGTCTGTAGCAGATATTTCGGACCAGATAAGATAGTTGACCCAAATCCGCAGAGGATTAGAGAAAACTGGCAAAAAAAAGCGCAGTGCCATTGCTCTTTGAATGGAATGACTACAAAATAATAACAAACACCTAACTAGTAACATATGGAATTATTATTAGTAGTAGTAGCTGTAAATTACTCGAAATGTGGCTAACTTTACTTTACTTTACTTTAGCAATTCCCTCTGACATGACATATCACATATCATTTCTGCGATCACAGAAATCAACACAAAATCAAGGAAAATGTACGGACTGATTTATTGTGGTTAAAAAACAGACAGACTGATATGACATATTGTCAAAGAAAAGCACACATAATAATTTAATGTATGTGTTTAGGAATTAATATCATGGGTGGTATCTAGTTTCAGCTGAAGACACGTAATCTGCTGTGAGCGGTGTGTACTAATTTTATCTTGGCTTTTCAATTATATTAATATGTATTTCTTACCTTCACAGATGTGTATTTATTAAAAAAGCCAGTTTATCCGGTTATCCAGGATTTTCCTCTGAGGACCAAGTTTCTCTATCACTTAGTTTGATCTGCAGAATTTGTTTTAAGGAATTTAAAGATAACAGTAGTGATAATAAATATAGCCACAAGCATTAATCTGCAGGGTCCAAGCACCTGTGCACGGAGCTCCCTCAGGTCACACAGAACAATGACAAGACCAAATGTACCTTGAACTTTCAGCATTTTCAGGGGCCGAGCACCCAGACTCGGTGAGTCGCACATTCACAGACATGGTATAATTGTTGCCAAAGCTATCACAAAAAAGCAGGGCCATAACTTTAGTCAAAGGGATTCCAGAGTGATTTGTAGTTTCACTCATGATATGCATGTTTTGTCCACGAACAGTGGTGGAATTCTCTGACTGTAGAAGGAAAGATGAACAAATGGGCAGCAGGGTGGCATTACTGCTGCGGCTACGGTTACTGCTGTGACCTGTGGTCGTGAATGCTCCTGCTCTGACATGATTCTTTTTCTTCTTGCAATTTAAAAACATCCAAGGTATTTATGTTTTTCTTATCAGTCGGAGCACTTTTTCCCCCCTTTGTGCAGGAAAAGGAAAAGCGGTGAAGAAATGGAAATGCAAATGGGAAACAGAGTTTCCCCTTTAAATGCCAGATTAAAACCTGTATTCATAATTCAATTTGTGAATCCAGTTATTTATTTCTCTTTTTAAATTCCATTTTCAAATACATTTTGAAATTCCACTATTTATTTATGAATCCTTAATGTATTTTTAAGTGATGTACTTATTGAGTGTTTTATGTTGTTTTTGTAAATCCCTTTTTAATCTGAACTATTTATTGATGGATTAATATTTAATTTATAAATTATTTTAATAATTATTCTTTTTATTGCCCATTAAAATATCAAATAATGAATTACTTTGTAATTTAGTCTATTTATTTATAGAATATTTGTAAACAAATTTATTAATGCCTTTTTAAATATACAATTATTTAGTAATTAATAGAATGCTTTATTACCATTTCTGAGACCCTTGTGGTCCTCCATAGATGTGTGCCAAATTTGGTGAAGATTGGAGAACATTTGGAGGAGCAGTAGCAAAAATGGCACTTAGATGGAAGCATTTTCGGCACGTTATTGTAATTTTTGACCAGTAAGTGGCGCTGTCATGAAATTTGTTGCATAGCCTCAGGTCATAGCCTTGAAGATACCTTCCAAGATTTGTGTCAGTATTCCCGTTTGGCGGCTTCGCTGTAGGATTCGTTGTCCAATTACGGACAAACCATTTGGAGCATTCAAAATTCTTTTGATAACTTTTGAGGCCCAAATCAGTGTGCCACCCCAATCAGAGTGCTAAATTTCACATCATTTTAACAGACAGTTCTGTGGGCTGCCAAAGACAGCTCTGGCCAGAAGAAGAAGAAGAAGAAGAAGAAGAAGAAGAAGAAGAAGAAGAAGAAAAGTTAAAATAACAATAGGGTGCCTACACACTTTCAGTGCTTGGCCCCCTACTAATGTTAAAGTTTCATGACGTAGTCTCAGTACTAGCCCTGCTAACTGCCTATTCAGCTCTTAAGATTTATGGCTCCTGAGAAACCGCCATTTGAATGTAACTCTGCTCATTGTGAGAGCCTCATAAATATAATATTGCCTTTCAGTAAACATAATTCACAAATTCATGCAAAATCTGAACAGTTAAGAGTGATGTTATTGCATTTCATATGAATGAAGTTATGGTCACCTGTACTGTATGACCTGGCTTGTAAATTTTAAATAAGGGCAAAAGTATTGTAATACCAACTCATTATCAGTGCGGGATTACCTGTAATAATATGTGCATTGACTACATTGCAACACATGAACAAACATTACAATCACTGTTGATCATAACCAAGAATATATTTATTCAGTGGAAACACTGGTAATTTTACATGAGAAATAATCATATTTTCAGCTGATCAGAAAGAGTAGTATTTTTCAGTATAGTTACTTCTGTAAAAGTAAAGATGCTTTTTATTTAAATGCGTTTCATTCAAATGACATTTTTTTATTCAGCATGTAATGTTAAATGTGTTAATATTACTTAGACTTTGCTGAACATATAAATCGCATACATTAATTATGCTGGAAAGAATCATTATAAGCTTTACTTCTTTGAAACATGTTTTTGCAGATAATAAACTCAACTACTATAATTATAATAGACTGTTACACATGCTTTAATTTTTACCCTGAATATAATTGTAGAGAAGTAGGATTTTTGTTCATTCACTCAGGCGTAGGCGGCTTCATCATCGTCTGTGAATCCACTTTTAACAGCTGCTTGAATGCTCTTTATCTCTTCTGGAGCAGCAGCAGGGAGAATGGCGAGTAACTCTTTATCAACCTTCTCCAGTCTTGCACGACTCTTCCTTTCAAACTCATCCTTGTTCTTGAGGACAAGGCGTAAGATGGCTTTCTGAGCCTCGTCGCAGGAGTTCTGTAACTGCAGACGCTCAGAAAGAAACTCTGGCTTTTCCTTGTCCATGGCCATCAGTTTCCCCAGAGAGCTGACACGATCCATCAGGTGCTTGGTGGACACCTCGGTGTAGGTTGTAGAGATCATGTTGACAAGCCTGGCGATGTTAGTGGCTTGAAAGGCTTGATTATAGAGCAGATCCTTGGAGAAGAGCTTTGAGTTGTAGGAAAGTGATTGGGTCTTTTCAGATGTGGAGACAAAATCTTTAAGGGTTCTGGTCAGGCTGGTTTTCACAATGTTGGACACCATTTGAAAGAAGCGAACCATCTTCTCCCACTGCTCCTTCACTCTCCCCATGGCATCCATACCTTTGACCAGCATTTGTATAGTGGTGTTAAAGTCTATCTCTTTGACCTCACAGTTCCTCATGGTGATCAGGATTTCAGTCAGCTCCTTTTGGTTCTTCTCCATGTTCTCTACGCTCTTCTCATAGATCTCTCTGGTCTTGTCCAGTTGAGCACGGCTCTGCTCTATGCGGAACCTGGCGTTGTCTGATGCTCTTTGTGAAACTTTCACCTTCTCAGATTTACTTTCTTCTTTATACATCATTGGTGGTTTGGGAGCCAGGGCAGGAGACTTTGTGATGTCTTTACTTTTGCTGTCGAAAATGCGAGCTGATTCAGTCAGTTTTCTGATCCTTTCGATCAGCTCCTTTGTTTTGGCATCTTCACATTTCCCCTCTGGCGCATAATTTGCTAGTTCTGCACAGATGCTAATACCTTCTTCACAAAGCTTCATCACACTGTCTTTTGCATAGCCCGTTAGGATTTGATTTAAACTCTCCTTGATTCGGGTGAACTGTTCTTTCTGGAAATCTGTTACAGTAGCTTTATTCTTTTGATCATACAAGTCTTTCCAGTTAATCATGTTCTCCTTCACAAACATCTGAATGTTCTCTGTGCATTTTAGGATTTCTGCAGACTTGCTGTAAATATTAATTTCATCAATACTATCAGCAGCAGATTGTGGCCCTTGTAACTGACCTGCCTTATCAACACTTTGTTTTGAACTTTTATTTTGGGTCATTGGTTGAGATACCATGGATGTTAGTCCATTAACAAGAGTTGTGAAGCTCTCAGACAAACCTTCAGCAAGATCCATACCTATCATGTCCCATCCATTGGGTAGTGAATCCATTGCTTTGCTGTAATTTTCATGTGTTTTCTTCAGTTCCTGTTCCATGGATTTTACTGCCTTCTCTGAGCGTTTAGCAGCTTCTTCTGATGACTGTCTCCTCATCTTGGCCTCATCCAGTTTCTTCTTGATAGCATCCAGCTCCTCTCCATAAAAGTACTGAGCATTTACACATGCTTCCAGCAGTTCTTGGATAATATTGATGACCTCAGTGAACCGCTTTTCTGTTGAATTGGCCAACTCAAGACAGTCATCTGCAATGACACGAATGTTCTCCAGCTGGTCAGGGAGGTGGGCTTGAACAACCTCATCATTGCCTTGAAACAGGATCTTCACAGCCGTTTTCATGTAATCTGGAACTGCCATGGTGTGGAGTCTAATCTGATCCATGTTCTTATGGGCCGTGTTGAAAGCCCCCCAGCCGGAGTTACACACCTGCATGAGACAGGCATGAAATGAATCTGGGTATCTGATGTACTTGTAGCCATCTTTAGGTGAGTTCTTGTTGATGGAGAAATCTGTTTTGGAGGATATGAAGACCAGCTCTCCCAGGATGGCTATGGAGAGTGGAGCAGGAGTTAGATACTCCTCCCAGTTGGCATACGGCTGCATGACAAGCTTGGTTTGGTTTCTCATCTCCTCGGCTGTGGTGAGGCTTTGATTTTTCTTTGCAATTTGGGAATCCATGGCTTCCTTGTTCCTACTTAAAACAAAGTGAGATTAATGATATGTATAATATGCAAAAATGGATACAAAACAGTTTTCTAATAATAGTACATTCAATTGCACTAGCCTTAAAACCATGGCTTCGGGGCGTTTTCTTACACTTTGCTCGAATACTTGAGTACTCAGGACAAATTTTGGGCTCGTTTGGGGGAGGGGTTCTTAATCACAGGTTTTCTTCATCCCAAATCATGGATTGTTTACACAATTCCATGTGTCACTTTTGTCCACACAGGTTTGCAAAACGGCCTGTGATTCATCCACTGTTTTAAAAATATATTATTTTCATTTGGTAACAACATTGTTCAACACAAGTGGTGAAGAACAGCACTTGCATGGCAGGTACTCATGCAGAAATGCAGGCAAGACATGTAACATGAGGGGTTTTTTTTGTGTGCAAGCCTTTGAACCACAAAGGTGCTGCTCACATATATGTATATAAAACACTATAATATACTCACAAAATAAGTTTTTCGAAATTTCTCTAAAGCTCTTTAAAGCAAAAATATCTCTAATTTAGATTCAACCCCAATTCCAAAAAAGTTGGGACACTGTGTAAAATGTAAATAAAAAACAGAATGCATTGATTTGCAAATCTCATAAACCCATATGTTATTCACAATAGAACATAGAAAACATATCAAATGTTTAAACTGAGGAAATGCACAATTTTAAGGAAAAAATAAGATAATTTTGAATTTGATGGCCGCAACACATCTCAAAAAAGCTGGGACGTGGGCAACAAAAGGCTAAAGCAGATGTTGCTCTGAAACCTGTATATACCTTTCAGCATTGATGGAGCCTTTCCAGATGTGCAAGCTGCCCATTCCATAGGCACTAATGCACCCCCATACCATCAGAGATGCAGGCTTTTGAACTGAGTTCTGATAAAAAGCCGGATGGTCCCTCTCCTCTTTAGTCCACTTTAGTTTAGAGGACACGGTGTCCATGGTTTCCAAAAAGAATTTCAAATCTTGATTCGTCTGACCACAGAACAGTTTTCCACTTTGCCTCAGTCCATTTTAAATGAGTTTTGGCCCAGAGAAGACGGCGGCGTTTCTGGATCATGTTCACATATGGCTTCTTCTTTGCATGATAGAGCTTTAACCAGCATTTGTGGATGTCACGGCGAACTGTGTTCACAGACAATAAGTCCTGGAGGTGTTTCTGAGCCCATGGTATGGTTTCCATTACGGAATCATTACAATGCAGTGCCGCCTGAGGGCCCGAAGATCACGGGCATGCAATATTGATTTTCACCCTTGTCCCTTGACCCTTGAGATTTCTCCAGGTTCTCAGAATCTTTTGATGATTTTGAGTCTTCACAATTTTACGTTGAGGAACATTATTCTGAAATTGTTCCACAAATTGTAGTTGCAGTTTTTTGCAGATTGGTGAACCTCTGCCCCTCTTTACTTCCGAGAGACTCTAAAACTTTAAAAATGTTTTTTTCTTTGTCATTATGGATTACTATGTTTAGGTTAATGCTAGAAGGGTTCATTTAATCCATTTTAAATTAAATCTATAATACAATAAAGTGAGCAAAAAAAGTGAAGGGTCTGAATCTTTCTAAAGTCACTGTATATTGATTAAGCATTCTCTCTCCTCTGCCTACCACCCAACATCCTTTTCACATTTATGAGCATATAGCATCCACACACAATGCAGCCTGCACCATATTTCAGTAGAAGTGAACAACAGACCACAGTTTTCAAGAGGACTGACCAGTGATGGTTCTGAACCACTCCCATTCTTGAAAAACAGATTCTCACTTTCTCAAATGTACTGAATTCTCATGTCAATGGTATTTTTTAAAATTTTTTATAAAAATCTTTTTATAAGGAATAGTCAGGGATTTGTGCTGCTTACATTTATGTATATAAAAACAATCTATAATATACTCACAATAACCCATAATGACAAAGCAAAAACAAGTTTTTGGAATTTTTTGTAAATTTATTTCAAACAAAAAATTAAATCTGTCATTTAGAGAAGTATTCAGACCCTTTATTCAGGAGTTGTTGTTGTTGTTTTTGTAAGTATCTACAAGCTACCACTGGATTTGTGCAGTTTGTTCCACTCTTTCTAGCAGATCCTTTCAAGTTCAATCAGACTGGATGGGCAGCGTCTGTGACCTGCCATCTTCATCTCTGTTCGTTGATGTTCTACGGGATTCAAGTCTCACTTTATCAAATGTACTGAACTCTTGTGTAAATGATAATTATTTATTATAAAGAATAGTCAGGAATTAATGTTAATGGACCAGTGACTGTATATGTGAGTGGACAACATGGTACCTTTCACTCCCATGTCATTTTTAAAGCATCTTTTTGGGTCAAAATGGGAGTTGCCATCTTGCAAAAACTGGAGCCAGATCATGTGCAGTAGATACAGCCAGGTGGTCAGTGGGTCCTCCTGTTACACTTGAGTGTTCACTAATACTGTACAGTAAATTGTAGGTTGTTATTAAATGTAGCTATTGTTAGCTGCCTTGGTTTGTTCATTACTTCGTTCAGTCACATTGAATTACTAGTTATAATATATCTTCAACCAGCTACAGCTAAGACATCAAAATGAGTTTCAGGTTCGTGTTTGAGTGCAAGCACGTCCATGTGGTTCATATAAAATGTATTTTTCATAAGGAGAAATGGTGGAGGAGAGAAAGATGAGAGAACACCATTCCCAAAATGTGGAGCTGTAACTTAAAATGGAAGATTGGCTCAGTCTCCTTTCACTAACATGGGAAAGGGCAGTGTTAAAGATTGTACTGCAGCCAGTCACTAGAGGGCCTCAGAGACATTTTTGTGTAACTTTTGAATCCCTCTTACATTTACATTCACAGAATTTGTCAGATGCCCTTATCCAGAGCGACTTACATTTATTTCATTACATTACACTGGACCTCTTACAACATCTACTCATATATCGTCATTAGAATGGACTTTGAAAGTTGTTCACGGCAAAAGAGCACTTTTATGATTATTTTTATTTATTTATTTATTTTTTTTTAGAAGTGTGCAAGTGTGTGAACAGAATTTCAAACCAAACCAAATGTGGCGAAATCTGTCATGGGGGTGTGTTTACCCCGTTGCCTCTTAACTGCAACACAAATGAGAAAGCAGTGATTTTAAAATATGAGCATGCTGTTATGATAAAATACTGAGTGCTGTGATGAAGCAGTTACTGTTACTAACCCAGCATTGATTATTTATCTATAAAAGAACATCCTCAGGTGTTTTATTCCACTTATTAAAGAAAATCTCCCAGCAATTACAATATTTTATTCATTAAAGAGCAATGCAATTTACATTATATCAATTTATCATAACATTTAATGTAGAACCTCCATGAAAGAAGTTAGTTCCTAGCTGTTATTGCTTAAATTGTAGCAGGTATAAATTGTTGTGGAGGTGTTTCTTTTAAATGGTTTGTCGGGTATTGTGGATTCAGTACAGATACTTTGTATTTTGAATAGGTAACACTGCTATAGGTTCTAGTGTTCCTGTAGAACCCAACCCTGTTTATCACCTTGTATAATAATATACCATACATAAAGCACCATAGTGGCATTGAACAAGAGAAGGTACCATAACAAATGGGGATGAAATGGTAAATGCTGTGGCCCTTAGCATCTGCATTTTTGGGAAACTGAAAAATTCATCATTTAATGAATATCACAACTATTTAAATATTCTCTGAATGTGCATGCTAGGCCAACAAATTGCATAACCCTATCCAGACAGGACCTAAACAGGACCACCCGTGGCTTCATGAAAAACAGTAGATTCTGTACTTATGCCTGCAATTATCTCATCAGTGGAGAGAGAGACAAATACAGACATTCCTGATCTGGGCACCTGTGAGTAGCACCTGTAAAGGAAGGCGTTACCTCATTACCCCATGCAGAACTTTCAGGCATCAGTATACACCATTTAGTCCCACCAATCCAAAGTCTGATAGAGTTGTAATATGTAACTGACATTGATAGAAAAAAAACACCAAATATCCCTTAGTCTGTTCTTACAGGTTCAATTGATTGGCTAATGCAGAGTTAATAGTCAAACTGTAAGAGGCTGTGAGAGTGAGAGCAGCCATTCAAGAGAACTCCGTTGCCCAGAATCCTCCTGGCTGATTAGCCTGATTGCCTGCACCTCCCAGGCAGGATACTTAAGGCAAGCCTATGACGACTATAACCTTTGTAAATCGGTGACTGGTCTGGTATACCAGGGCTTTGGTTGAGGCAAAATTAAGAAAGAAAAGGAAAATCTGAATTGAAAAGAGAAAGAAATAAGGGATAATAGATTAATTAAAGCATGATGGAGAAAGAGAGAGAATCTAAGACATGGATATAAAACAAGATTGAAAAGAAGAGAAAAACTAAATGATCAAAATATATGTGAAAACTACCCCCTGATGAGTTCTACATTTTGGGAACCTATTCCCCGTTTTGTTATTTTATCTCTTCCCCGTTTAATAGAGAAGATTCCTCGGTTTCAGTATGCAATTTTGGCATCTCCTTTGTATAGTTTCGCCCACCTTTTCCTCCCGACTCTGATTAGTAGGTGTGACGCGCTGGTAGAGGCCAGGCCGCCTAGTCAAGTGCACTAATCACACCCACACCCTTCCCTTAATGTTATTATACACTTTTATAAACATTAGCTAATTATATAACAACTATTATTCACAGAGTAAAAGTCCCTGCTTGCTAATGAGTGAATGGGCAAGCAGGGGCTTTTACTCTGTGAATAATACTTGTTATATAATTAGCTAATGCAACATGTTGTCAATCATTTCATTTTGCTTTACTTGGAAACCAAGTTTTGGGACCAATTCACCCCTCAAAAGATTTATTTACATTGATGATATTTAATGGTTATAAACATTCTGCCACTGATACTTCAATGAGATGGATAAAATGGGCAAACAAAATACAGTAGTGCAGTCATTTAAATCGTAGGTGGACATCAAAATCTGTACCTTGATATCCTGGTAGTTTTCAGTAAAGATGTGGATGAGGTCCTCTTTCAGCTCGGTCAACGTAAACAGAGCACAGGTAAGAAAACTCAAAAATCACAGTGAATTTATATCCTGTGAAATGCCCTCCCATTTTGGAGCTTCAAGCCCAACACAGATAGGGGAGGGGGATTTTGGGCTTTAAAAGGAGTTCATTTTTAACAACAGTCTTCACTGAGCTGAAAGAAGACAAACAGTCTACAATAGATGGTAAGCTTTCATTCTTAATCCTCAGTTAGCAATGAAGACAAAGTTTTTCTGTAACTTGGTGATGTTGCATGCTGGTTTGCTGAGCTTTGAGTTTATATTGTATTAATAGAGCAGATTAATTAAGATGAGATATTTCAAACCTATATATATATATATATGTGTGTGTGTTTGAAATATCTCATCTCAATTAATCTGCTCTATTAATACAATATAAACTCCGCCTAAAGCTCAGCAAACCAGCATGCAACATCACCATATATACTATTATATACTATTTAAAGGGATTTGCATGACAGACGCTCCACGTAATCTAAGTCACAGGTCTCAAAAACCACCCACTGCCTTGTTTCATTCGGGCTGTTTAAACTTGCAAAAAAGTTTCACCCACATTCTGCGCATGCCATAGTACGGCACACATAGACACGCACCTCTCAGTGCTGAAATGGTTGTTAATATCAACACCTATCCGCTGCGTTTCTTGCAAGTCATAACTGCATCTTAAAATAGTTCAGAAATGTGTCAGGTGTTGTCCTTTAGTGTGATTCAATCATTGATTCCAAATCCTGAAGTCTCCCAGTTTATCTAGTAATGTCACTCAGACATACAAATATGTTGATAAAGATAGAAAAGTTGATATAGTTGATGGGAGACCATGGACATGTAGGTTTTGTAGGGTTATATGGCTTATAGAGGATTTTATGATAGTCTTAACTGATACATGATGATCTTGTGCTGTTTTTGACAAAACTATTGTTTTCTGTTTCAGATGAACATGGCTCAGAACTATCCATCTGAGTAAGTTAAAAGCCAGCATTGACGTAATAAGTTAAACAGTTTATTTCATTGCAGTAAGATAGTACAGGTGCAGCTCAATAAATTAGAATGTCGTGGAAAAGTTCATTTATTTCAGTAATTCAACTCAAATTGTGAAACTCGTGTATTAAATAAATTCAGTGCACACAGACTGAAGTAGTTTAAGTCTTTGGTTCTTTTAATTGTGATGATTTTGGCTCACATTTAACAAAAACCCACCAATTCACTATCTCAACAAATTAGAATATGGTGACATGCCAATCAGCTAATCAACTCAAAACACTTGCAAAGGTTTCCTGAGCCTTCAAAATGGTCTCTCAGTTTGGTTCACTAGGTAAGCCACAAACATTCATTGCCAAAGAAGCTGCTGTTCACAGAGTGCTGTATCCAAGCATGTTAACAGAAAGTTGAGTGGAAGGAAAAAGTGTGGAAGAAAAAGATGCACAACCAACCGAGAGAACCGCAGCCTTATGAGGATTGTCAAGCAAAATCGATTCAAGAATTTGAGTGAACTTCACAAGGAATGGACTGAGGCTGGGGTCAAGGCATCAAGAGCCACCACACACAGATGTGTCAAGGAATTTGGCTACAGTTGTCGTATTCCTCTTGTTAAGCCACTCCTGAACCACAGACAACGTCAGAGGCGTCTTACCTGGGCTAAGGAGAAGAAGAACTGGACTGTTGCCCAGTGGTCCAAAGTCCTCTTTTCAGATGGGAGCAAGTTTTGTATTTCATTTGGAAACCAAGGTCCTAGAGTCTGGAGGAAGGGTGGAGAAGCTCATAGCCCAAGTTGCTTGAAGTCCAGTGTTAAGTTTCCACAGTCTGTGATGATTTGGGGTGCAATGTCATCTACTGGTGTTGGTCCATTGTGTTTTTTGAAAACCAAAGTCACTGCATCCATTTACCAAGAAATTTTGGAGCACTTCATGCTTCCTTCTGCTGACCAGCTTTTTGAAGATGCTGATTTCATTTTCCAGCAGGATTTGGCACCTGCCCACACTGCCAAAAGCACCAAAAGTTGGTTAAATGACCATGGTGTTGGTGTGCTTGACTGGCCAACAAACTCACCAGACCTGAACCCCATAGAGAATCTATGGGGTATTGTCAAGAGGAAAATGAGAAACAAGAGACCAAAAAATGCAGATGAGCTGAAGGCCACTGTCAAAGAAACTTGGGCTTCCATACCACCTCAGCAGTGCCACAAACTGATCACCTCCATGCCACGTCGAATTGAGGCAGTAATTAAAGCAAAAGGAGCCCCTACCAAGTATTGAGTACATGTACAGTAAATGAACATACTTTCCAGAAGGCCAACAATTCACTAAAAATGTTTTTTTTATTGGTTTTATGAAGTATTCTAATTTGTTGAGATAGTGAATTGGTGGGTTTTTGTTAAATGTGAGCCAAAATCATCACAATTAAAAGAACCAAAGACTTAAACTACTTCAGTCTGTGTGCATTGAATTTATTTAATACACGAGTTTCACAATTTGAGTTGAATTGCTGAAATAAATGAACTTTTCCATGACATTCTAATTTATTGAGATGCACCTGTATATAAAAGTTAAATAATTGTATTTAAAACTAAATTTTGTCATTTTTTTCTGAACTTGTTTTATTTAACTTTTAATGATTTGTGTTTGTATCTGCAGAGTTGTGCTGAAGAACACAGCCGAGGCTGTCATTGTTCCATTAAAAGACGGCATCTCCTCCCTGAACGGAGTCTACGAGGCCCTGATTAAGGCAGATGTAGATCCTATCACTGGGCAATGCTCCAACTACGACTACATCAGACAGCAGATAGTGCAGGCTCATCAGCACCTGCAGAGGTCAGAACAGGTGGCCATTTCAGGGTTAAAGAGTCTGGATGAAAGCTTAGAGAGACTTATACAAGATGAGGGAAAACTGGAACGTGAGATGAATGATACAAAACAAACCTTAGAGAACTTGATGACAGAGCAGGCATCTAATGAAAAATTACTCAGAGAATCTCAGGGAGCTCTGGAGCAGGCCAGGAGAAATCTGAATTCAACAAAACACACACTTCAGCAACAAAAAAGCAGGAAGGACGAAGCTAAAATTATCACAGGTGTTGGCGTGGGGCTGTTTGCTATACCAGTCATTGGATGGATAGCAGGTGAGAATTACAGCATATTACTGTAGATAAAAAGAATGATAAATGTGTGAGTGTTTGTTCTGACTGTTTAACTTGATCCTTCTCTGTGCAGGTACTGGAATGGTGATTGGTGGTGCAGTTGAAATGGAACAAGCAGAACGTGCTGTCAGAGTGGCTGAAGAGGAGGTGAAAAAGTCTGATAATGAAGTGAAAAAATATGAATATAAAGTATTTAACTATGAGTCCAAGATTTCCCAGACCAGGTGTGACATCAGTCAGAGAGATGCCAAACTGAAGCAGACGTGTGAAGAAATCCAGAAGGTGAAGAAGCATACACAGTCTGTCGCTGAGTTCCAGAAGAAAGTGAGAAGTGCCATCCAGATCCTGGGTGTCCTGAGTGGGAGGGCCAGCGTGGCTGAACATCAGACTCGCAGATTCATCCTCCAAGAGCCTGTGATGAAGGTGATGGAGGATGTGATGAAGGCAACGAAGGAAATCACTGGGAATGAGCTCCTGTACAACAAAGATATGTTGAGACTCATGAATCAAATGAAGGAGAACGATGTACGCCTGGCAGCCATCTGTGCCTCAGAGAGCGACGCTGGGGACGGCTACTGACAGACGTTTGTTGATTACATGCTTTTAATGTACTAGGTGTTCAAGCATCATGTTCTCTACATGGTCCCATTGTACCTGCAATGCAATTAAACATTTCTTTTAAATCCCAAATCTATCTTTTCTTTATCTCAGTAATTATCATAATAAAGAATACAGATGTCAATTAAGCACTCTATTCCAGACACAATCAGCTGCCCTGTAGTGTTGCACAAACTGCAGCTTGTGGTGGCTTCATGAGTCTCGGTGGAGGTTGGTAGCCGTCAGATGATGAATCTGACAGGAATGGGAATCACTAAAATAGTTTAAAATAATAATGAATCAAATATCAGGATCCAGTTGGGCAAACACTGAAAAAGCCTTGCATTTAACTAACTCTGAATACAGTTTTTGGTAAGCCAGAAAATCATGGCCTTTCAGGAGTATGTTAAGAGTTCAGTTTATTTGTATAGCGCTTTTAACAATGGACATTGTCCCAAAGCAGCTTTACAGAAGTATATAAATTCAGGACATAGATTTTAAATTTATGAATTTATCCCCAATGAGCAAGCCAGCGGCGACGGGGGCAAGGAAAAACTCCCTGAGATGATATAAGGAAGAAACCTTGAGAGGAACCAGACTCAAAAGGGAACCCATCCTCATCTGGGTGACACCGGATAGTGCGATTATGAATAAATAAATCTCTTCTATAAATGTACCAGTACCACACGGTCAGATAGCAGTTGTGAGACCATGAAAAATTCATTACAGTTTTTATATGAAGTCTGTTTTGTTGAACTTCACCACTGTAATCTCAATGATCTTTAGGCTGCACCGGGTGGGGCCATCCTCAGCAGCATCATGTGACTCCAATTGATGAGGTCTCCAACCAGAAGTAGGGCATCAGGATGGATCGGACAGGTCCAGAGAGCAGAAGGGGTCGGGATCACTGGCATCTCAGGAGTATCATGTGAAGCTCTACAGAAGGGGAGGGAGAGAGAGCGAGAGAGAGAGAGAGAGAGAGAGAGAGATCATTAGGTATGATTATTGTCCCGTAATGGTTAAGGACAATGTACTTTGCGTAAGTGAAAGCAGGTACTCTGGCAAGACTAGCTATGACAGCATAACTAAAAGGGAGAGCCAGAGGGTAACACAGACATGAGGGCTCCCTGGGACAAGGCGGCCAGCCACCCCACCACCAACAAACCTTGGTGGACGCCTGAAGGTGGGGGGTGACAGCATCCAGACATCCCAGTTCACCACAACACACTATGCCCGTGAGACCTCTAGATCTGCTCCTTTACCTAAGGAAAAAAACTATTCACAAAAGGCTTGACTAAACAAATATGTTTTCAGCCTGGACTTAAACACTGAGACTGTGTCTGAGTCCCGAACACTAATTGGAAGCCTGTTCCATAACTGTGGGGCTTTGTAAGTGAAAGCTCTTCCCCCTGCTGTAGCCTTCACTATTCAAGGTACTCACAAATAGCCTGCGCCTTTTGATCGAAGTAGGCGTGGCGGATCATAAAAGACCAAAAGTTTACTTAGGTACTGTGGGGCGAAGCCATTTAGCGCTTTATAAGTCAATAGTAGTATTTTAAAACAGAAAAACATCTGTTAAGACAGATGTGTTAGATTAGCTTTTAAGGTTGGCTTATGGTTTTTATGGTTTAAATGGTTGATCTTCTCCTGATACTCCTAAAACTGATAATGGACACTATCAGCCCACACAGCAAGCAGTCACCCCACTCACATGTGCAAGCACACACAAGCTGGGTATTGAGAGCACAACACGGCACAAGTGAATGGAAAAAGATCCAACACCTGCTTTAGGCACTCAGCTCTCACAACAAAACAAATTAAAGTTGTGCAATGTGTTCAAACGTGTTACACAATGCCAACAGGCATAACCAAAACAGACTGCAATGAGATCACTTCCGTACATACGATAGTTACTAAACAACAAAACAAATTAAAGTTGTGCAATGTGTTCAAACGTGTTACACAATGCCAACAGGCATAACCAAAACAGACTGCAATGAGATCACTTCCGTACATACGATATTTACTAAACAACAAAACAAGCATGTGAAGAGAAATATCTAAACTAAAATACACATAAAACAATACAATCAAACTAACATAAAAAAACACAGTGAACAAAACAATAACATCGATAACTCAGAAAACCCCCCGTTTTGCGAGAATAATGTGCAAAAGTTTTAGGCACCCTATTTTTTTTAGTACAAACTTTGTTATAGATTTTTTATTTTATAACTTCTACATGATCAAGTCAGTACGAGTACTGTACAGGATGGAGAAATGACTGGAACCTGAAGAACAACTCCAAGCAAACTCAACTGAAACAAAGCAGCATTGTCTACGGACATAGGAATTTTCTCCGCAATGAGGAAGCCCTGCTACATAATACATGGCCAGTCTGCCTAAAATGACCAAAATTAATAGTAAAAACACACACACTGTGAGGGCAAGGTTTCATCCAAACCAGTATGGAGAGCAAACCCACCTGTCGGAAGTACAAAGATTCATCCAATCCAAACAAGTACAAAAGAAACAAAATGACAGTCCTGGAAAGATAGTGTGGTAGTCCTGGAAGAGCCAGTGTTCCATTCAGCTTTGTCAGAGGACATGGAGGAACACTTTACTTAACAGATCACTGTTCCAAAGATTCACAGGATATGGCAGGCTTCATGTTTAATGTAGTTATTCAGTATTTAAGGCAGATTTTGAAGATAAAGTTTGAAATGCAGTAGAAGGGTTTAAATAGGTGTTACACTACAGTGGTGCTTGCAAGTTTGTGAACCCTTTAGAATTTTCTATATTTCTGCATAAATATGACCTAAAACATCATTACAAGTCCTGAAAGTAAATAAAGAGAACCAAATTAAACAAATGAGGCAAAAATATTATACTTTGCCATTTATTTGTTGAGGGAAATGATCCAGTATTACATATCTATGAGGGCAAAAGTACATGAACCTTTGCTTTGAGTATCTGGTGTGACCCCCTTTTGCAGCAATAACTGCAGCTAAACGTTAGCGGTAACTGTTGATCAGTCCTGCACATGGGCTTGGAGGAGTTTCAGCCCGTTCCTCAGTACAGAACAGCTTCAACTCTGGGATGTTGTTGGGTTTCCTCACATGAACTGCTCGCTTCAGGTCCTTCCACAACATTTCTATCGGATTAAGGTCAGGACTTTGACTTGGCCATTCCAAAACATGAACTTTATTCTTCTTCAACTGTTCTTTGGTAGAAAGACTGGTGTGCTCAGGGTCGTTGTCGTGCTGCATGACCCACTTTCTCTTCAGATTCACTTCATGAACAGATGTCCTGATATTTTCCTTTATCATTCGCTGGTATAATTCAGAATTCATTGTTCCATCAATGCCATCAATTATGGCGAGCCGTCCTGGCCCAGATGCAGCAAAACAGGCCCAAACCATGATACTACCACCACCATGTTTCACAGATGGGATAAGGTTCTTATGCTGGAATGCAATATTGGATCATTTTTCTCAATAAATAAATGACCAAGTATAACATTTTTGTCTCATTTATTTAATTGTGTTCTCTTTATCTACTTTCAGGACTTCTAATGATGTTTTAGGTCATATTTATGCAGAAATGTAGAAAATTCTTTCAAGCACCACTGTATTTAACTCAGTATTGCTGTAAATCTGCTTAACCTGCCCCCTGACTAGTTTATTCAAGACTACTAAGAGAATTCATCATTAAAACAGGGGATTCAGCAAACAGTGAGTAAAACAATTTCCACTGGGCAAGTTTTTAAATCCTGTCAAATCCTGTTTAAATCCTGTCCACATTGCTTCACAGCTATGCCATTTTCCAAATGTTAGAAATGGAATATTTTGTGAAAGAACTACAAAGCAGGTTTTGTTTTTCTCATGTTTAGACACATAATACACACACACACACACACACACATACACACATCAACCAGACATTAAAACCTTTGACATGTGAAGTGAATAACATTAATTATCTCGTTACAGTGGCAGCTGTCAAGGGTTGGGATATATTACAAGTTATATAACATGTTAACCGTCAAGCCCGATGTAAGCCTAAACACTATCAGCTCCTCTTGAAGCTGTCTTCTCAGAGCCATCCAAACTGTCCCTATTTAGGCTGTAGTACCACTTTACAGTATGAGACATGTATCCATGTCTTACGTCCTTGATACAATGCTGCTGAATCAGTCACTAAGAGGACTTGGAAAGGAATATCATGTCTCCCCTTTTGCGGTGGGGTCCATGCCTCCTGGACACATTTTTGCACAGAGTTACCTGCTTCAGTATACTTCATTAGCACATCACATATAAGATGCACATCTGCTTGTCTCAAGTCAATTGTCCCTGGTAGGGCCATCGGTAAACTCGTAATGATCTCGTATAGACTGAGACTAACCGCTCTCGTGGGTGTGGATCAAATGCTGCACAAAACAGCGAGCAATGCATTCACCCATGAGACCACACTCTGGTGTAATTTGGACAATTGATTTTTCAAAGTCTGGTTTTGACATTTGACCTGTCCAGAAGCTTGAGGCCTGTATGGACCATGAAGTTTCCATTGAACGTTTAGCATCTTCATGACTTCCTGCATGACTTGGGCAGAGAAGTGAGTTCTGCGGTCTGAATGAATGCATTCAGGAATTCAATTTCCCCCCTAGTGAGGGAAAAAATCTTTGATCAGTGATTTTGCTGTGGGCATGGCTGTCCCTGTTTTGGTTGGTCGTCCCATTTACCTTGTCACGGGGGAAGGGTGATGTAGTCAACCTGCAGGTGTTTGAATGGCCCTGTAGATGCCGGAGTGTGAGCTGCAGGTTTTGGCACCCCAGCTGCTTTGTTGTTGGCCTGGCACACAACACAGCATCACACAACGTCGAATGCATGTGCACAGAACTTGTGTTGTGTACAACTTATGTAGTGCGCTTCCACTATCTAGAAGAAAATTGTTGAACCGTCCTCTGAACACCCACAAGTCCTAGACTGTGGATTTGTTGAGCTAAGTATGGTAGCAATGACTCAGGTGCAACGTATCTCCCTCGTTTCATCCATGCGCCAGCAGACTCTAGGCTTGTACCCTTGTCCACCCATGACCACACCTCTAATGCAAGATAATTAGCATACATGTCCATTAGGGAGGACAGAATCTGTTGTGTGACGGGCTTGACCTCATCAGAGTCTGAAGGTTTTGAGGTTGTGGCGGCTGAAATTGAGACAAAATGAAGACTGCATGCCGGTTTGGCTTCAACAGTGTCGGGGGGAACAATGTGCCTTAACCTTAACCATGGCCAAATGTGTTGGACGTTCACACACCGATAAAAGGTCAGACACAAATTAGGCATATTTGATGGGTGAACCTGCAGCTGTCAGAAATGCATGTCGCCACCAGATACTGCCAAAATCATGTACAACACCAAAGGCATATTGTGAATATGTGTAAATCGTAGCAGTACAGCCAGTAGCTAGGATGCAGGCATTAGTCAAATTCACAAGTTCAGCAACCTGGGCTGAGAGGTGATCAGGGAGGTGGCCCTGAGTTATTGCTCTGTGTGATGAACAAACAGCCCATCCGGCACGTCTGTATCCGTTCAGAACTTTAAATGAACCATCTGTAAACAAAATTATGTCTGGATATTCCAGAGGAATCTCAGAAACACTCGAAGGCAGTGAGTATGAAAGCATCACACAATCACACACTGATCATGATCACTCAATACCCACTCACCTTGTGTATCAGATATTGCAGTCATCATTAACAATGAGGGATTGGTGATCTTGGCCTTCTGCAGAGTAATGTTAGGTGCTGTGAGAAGGACGAGCCAATTGCCCAATCTTTGGGCAGTCACTGTGATCACATGAGCTGAGGACAACAAAGAAAGAACGGCATGCGGACAACGTACAGTTAGATGTTGTGCAACACAACCAGAGTACAGGGAGTAACAGCTAAATATGTGAACATATTTGAACAGCGCGCAAGCATGGACCAAAACCACTAGCAACCACTTAGCTAAGTAGTAGTGGACTGGATGCAATCGGCCACCGTGATCCTGTGTCAAGCATGCCATCATGAACCCCTCATGCTCATGCACATTCAGGGTGAAAGGCAGGTCTGGTTGCATGGAACCTAAAGCAGGAGCAGATGAGCAGCTTTAAGTTTTGTCAATGTAGTTTCAGCCGATTCAGAAAACTGAATATTGTTTGTTTCCTTGGGAGATTCTTTTAACAGGTCAGACATTCTGAGACATTCTGGCATAATCTTCAATCCATGGGCGACAGTAGTTGCACATGCCCAGGAATGAGCAAAGCTCTTTGACTGTGGACAGTGCAGTTAGTGTATGCACAGCTACAGCATGATCAGGAAGGATGGATCATTGTCCAACTATTATTGATTGTCCTAAAAATTTACCTGAAGTAGCATCTATCTGTGTGAGAAATGCTAACAACTCTCTGTTATGCACTTCAATATCAGTTGAGGCTAAAAGAATGATATCAATGTACTGCAGAACCACTAAATCTTTAAGTGGACACTCTGGTTCTGACACGTGGCACGTTAACGCCTGATAATACAAAGTAGGGCTGTTGTGGAGGCCCTGTGGGAGTCGTATTCATTGGTACTGATCACCATCAAAGAAAAAAACTAACCATGGCTGGCTATCTGGATGTCAAGGAACAGACCAAAAACCATTAGCCATATCAATCACTGAAAACACTGTATATGAATTTGGAATGCCATCAAAAAGGGTGCTCGGGTAGGCTACACGTGGTGGAATGCGATCAATACACGTGTTAGAGACATGACAATCAACTGCCAATCGCCAGAGGGATTTTGGTGCATTTCCTGCTGTCTCATTCCTTCTCCTCCTTTCCTCATGGGCCAAAGAGGAGAACAGGAGGAGCTGTACACTTTAACAAGAATGCCAAATCTGCAATTATAGGCCGAAATCCCTCAATGGTACTGGTTCTGTGTCTAGGAGCCCGCAGTCACTCTCATCCTCATCCTCCAGCAGAAGGGGGAGGAGATGGTGGGGGGAAATGGGTGAGAGAGCTCCGCCCAGTGAGTCAGGCTGAGAGACTCCGGAATTCAGAGTGCAAGTAAAATTTGGTGCAAGTATAAACAAAATGGGAAGGTTATAAAAGGAAAACATACGGGTCGACCAAGGAGGACGGCAAACGCCAGGATAGAAAACTCAAAGCAATATGCCTTGAAAACAGAAAATGCACAACAAAACAAATGAAAAACAAATGGGTGGAAACAGGAGTCAGTGTTTGTGACAGAACTGTAAGAAATCGGTTGAATGAAATGAGATTTACATATAGAAAAGTCAAACGAAAACCAGCGCTACCACCTAAACAGAAGAAAGAAGCAAAGTTACAGTGGGCTAAAGAGAAGCGATCATGGAGTGTGGATGACTGGACGAAAGTGATATTCAGTGATGAATCACGAATCTGCATTGGCCAAGGAGATGATGCTGGAATTTTTGTCTGGTGTCGTTCTACTGAAACACTAAAGATGACTGCCTGAAGAAAACAATCAAATTTCCCCACTCATTTATGATATGGGGCTGTGTGTCAGGTAAAGGACCAGGGGAGACCTCAACAGTCAATGCACAGGTGTACACTGAAATTTTGGATACTTTTCTCATTCTATTGATAGAAAATAGGTTTGGTGATGATGAAGTTATTTTTCAGGATGATGATGACGCATCTCACCACAGAGCAAAGAGTGTTAAAGCTTTTCTTCAGGAAAGGCAGATCAACTCAATGACACGGCCAACAAACAGTCCTGATCTCAATCCGATTGAAAATTTATGGCGGAAATGAAAAAAACACTGGTCCATGACAAGGCTCCATCCTGCAACGCTGATCTGTCAACAGCTATTCAAGAACGTTGGAACCAGCTTGATGGAGAATATTGTTTTTCATAAGTGAAGTCCATGCCTCAAAGAATTCAGGCCGTCATAAAAGCCCGAGGAGGAGCAACAAAGTACTAATGTCGGTTTTTTTATGTTGATTATTTCAATAATTTTTTCCTCAATATTGAGTGATTCCATGATTTGTTCCTCTACTTGCTCTGGAAAAAATATGCCATTAATTAAAACAATTTAATTTAACTTGTTTGACGTGTGTTTCATGAAGCCTGAATGTTCAGCTATTAAACAAAAATTGTTTTGTGTCATATCTGTAATTTGTTTATTTGCTACGAAGTAAAAAATCCGGGTGAACGTCCTCTAAGTGTGGTGATTCCATAATTTTTGCCAGAGGTTGTAGGTGTATTCCATTACAGATTCGTTTCTGCCTTGTTGACATTATATGACTTTACGCCAACACTCAGCACTGCCCACAAGATCACAAATATGCTCCAGGATACCCTCGATACCTTTCTGCAACCCTCTGACCAAAGCGAGCGACTGCTTTTCTTCACAGTCATTGTAAAAGTCGGTCAACTTATCCACCTCGGTAGACAGAAATATCTGAGATCATATGGCATACAAGCTGTGTAACTGGATTTTACGGATGAACAAAATGCTGCAGTTTCCCCAGAAGTAAGATATTTGAAGAATCTGGAGACCAAGAGCCAGGATAGAGTCAAATAGATGGTTTATTACATCTTTTATTACATCTATTACATAGTGCACAACAGTCTCTAGTCTGAACAAAAGTGAGAGAAAATCATAAGACAAAAACATCATGAGACCATGAGTCAGCAAAAATCACATTGGAAGAAAATGTAACATTAATAATCCATTTTACACACTTATATGTGTGTGTGTGTGTGTGTGTGTGTGTGTGTGTGTGTGTGAGAGAGAGAGAGAGACCTTTCTATCATAGCCAGTCAGTGGTTTTACTGTAAATCTGCTTGACAGTCACACTGAATACGTTATTCAAAAGAATCTATCATCAAAACAAGTAAGTAATTAAATCCTGTAAATGATCCCAAATATGTCTGTATTCAGAGGCCTCTGAGGAATTTCACATTGCTTCACAGTTATTTAATCTCTGAACATGTTGAAACACTTATGGGGTTTCTCAGAGTACACAGGTGCATCTAAAAAAAAAATTGAATATCATGGAAAAAGTTCATTTTTTCCATAATTTAATTCAAAAAGTGGAACTTTCATATATTCTAGAGTCATTACACATAAACTGAAATATTTCTAGTCATCTTGATGATTACGGCTCATGGAAATCTAAAATCCAGTATCTCAAGATATTAGAATAAAGAATTTATAATACAGAAATGTCGACCTTCTGAAAAGTATGTTAATTTATGCACTCAATACTCGGGCGGGGCTCCTTTTGCACGAATTACTGCATCAGTGCGGCGTGGCATGGAGGCGATCAGCCTGTGGCACTGCTGAGGTGTTATGGAAGCCCAGGTTGTTTTGATAGCGGCCTTCAGCTCGTCTGTATCGTCGGGTCTGGTGTCTCTCATCTTCCTCTCGATAAAATTCAGGTCAGGTGAGTCGTCTGGCCGATCAAGCACAGTAACACCATGGTCACCAAACCAGTTACTAGTAGTTTTGGCTCTGTGGGAGGGGCCAAATCCTGCTGGAAAAGGAAATCAGCATCTCCATAAAGCTGGTCAGCAGATGGAAGCATGAAGTGCTCTAAAATCTCCTGGTAGACGCTGCATCGACTCTCGACTCGAGAAAACACAGTGGACCGACACCAGCAGATGACATGACACCCCAAATCATCACTGACTGTGGAAACTTCACACTGGACTTCAAGCAACTTGGATTCTGTGCCTCTCCACTCTTCCTCCAGACTCTGGGACCTTGATTTCCAAATAAAATACAAAATTTACTGTCATCTGAAAAGAGGACTTTGGACCACTGAGCGATGGGGTTTTTTGTTTTTGTTTTTGTTTTATGCAAACAAGATTGTGACACTATTTGCCTGTGACAAATATAAAATAAGCAAGACAAACAAATATACATATCAACAGCCAACTTGACAAATCTATTCTGATAACTCCTGTATGTATATATATATATTTGTGTGTGTGTGTGTGTGTGTGTGTGTGTGTGTGTGTGTGTGTGTGTGTGTGTGTGTGTAAGTGTATCTGCATGTGGGGTAGAAGCATACAAAAAGAGGACTATCTAGAAATGTATAACACACATAACAATAACAAAAACAAATAATAATGACTAATAATAATAATAATAAACGAATTTAATCATCCCCCAGGACACTCCCCACCCCAGTTTAAGTTCTTAATGTGTATTTATCTCAGCTAATATGTGCTGCATTAAAAAAAGTGAGGCATGCAGTGCTGAACCAGCCAAAGGCAAGGAATCCAGGGCGAAAGAGTGCTGGAAGATGGCGGGAAGACACAAGCCCAAGACCCCAGGTCCCACACCACACCCACCCACAACTAATTCCCTCCGCACCAGATAGGGACTGGAATGCTACGGCTAACTGGGGTCCCGAAGCAGGGAGAAGAATAAAAATAAAAAAAAAAAGGATTAATCAGTGTTGTTACCTCTTCCTGTAAATACATTCAAAACACTATGTTGTGTCGTTTGAGGCCAATATTAAATACATAATTATGACATCCCTTTAATAATATCCCTTTAATAATGTCCCTTTAAAATTTGAACGACTGAATATCACTTTAATGATGCTGACTAAATCCTGCTTGGCACTATGTTTTTTAATTAATATTTCAGTATATTTTACTAGCAAACATCAGAGGCATCTAAGAAGAGCTTCGTCCCTATTCAGGATCATTAAGATTAATTTTTATACAAATAGCAGTAAAATAGAAAAGGAAGGAAGAATACACACGCTCATGTAAAAGTCACTTCCTGATGAACCTCTGCGGGACTGTGTCTCCCCCTGCTGGCCAGTCAGATGCATTACTTAGAAGTCATCACACCAAAATGAATGACAGGTTTATAATAATGAGCTCAATACATTATTGTTTCTACAGTAACAGCTCATTCACAGGGATGCCCCAAATAATCTTAGTAATAAACAAATTTTAAAAAGCGGTTGTTTAACAAAGTAAACCGTTTTTGTTATGAGACATTTACATAACATTTATGGAAGGAGTCACCAGTGTCAGTGCTTTGTAACATTTAGGGTGCTTCACAAAGTTTCCCAGCAGAGGAAAGTCTTCAGGACAGAGGAGTTTGAGTTTTCCGGTTTCTCAGTAAAATGACAAGCTGCGTTTGAGCGAGAGAGAGAGAGAGAGAGAGAGAGAGAGAGAGAGAGAGAGAGAGAGAGAGAGAGAGAGAGAATGACTGTTTATTGCAGTACTAACAATGTCTTGCTCCACAACATTAAATATAACTATAAATCTGTAAACTATAAATCATTAAAATAATGTTCATTAATAAATTAAACAATCATTAAGCCATCATTGGCGAATCACAGTGATGTAAGCGGAACAAAACACTCTTGACTGCGCTGATGTATGAAAACAATCCACTGGGGCAGTGTGACAGAGTTATAAATATATAACGTGTAATATAATGGTATTTTCTTTTTCTTTTTCCTCTCTGCTTTGGAGGAGAGAAGTGTCGAGAAGTGTCGGAGCGAACTGAGCAGCCATTACATTTTGTAATTCAATTCAATTCAATTCAGTTTTATTTGTATAGCGCTTTTAACAATAGACATCGTCACAAAGCAGCTTTACAGAGATACATAATTTTTGGATCTAAATTTTAAATCGATAAATTTATCCCCAATGAGCAGCCAATGGCGACGGTGGCGAGGAAAAACTCCCTGAGACGACATAAGGAAGAAACCTTGAGAGGAACCAGACTCTAAAGGGAACCCATCCTCATCTGGGTGACACCGGATAGTGTAATTAGAAGTGAATCCCTTCTATAACTGTATGATACATGATATAAAGTGTAACTGTGTAGTCAGGAGATTCAGCACAGTCTCAACATGAAGTCTATTCTGCTGAAACCATGAACTGTCCACCGATGGAGACCCGAGTGCAAAGTCTGTTTGTGAATTGTAATTGAAATACTTTTCTTTATTTCCACAGTAAATAAGCAACAGATGGTGAGATTTGGGTCTTCCTCTTCTTTTCTATTTGTTTCACTCCCAACACAACACAAAACACCATAATACAGTACAGCACAACACAAAACAACACACCACAACACAAAACACCACAATACAACACAGCACAACACAAAACACCACAGCACAACACAAAACACCACAATACAACACAACAGTCAGCAGTCGGAAATTTAACTTGCAGGTCAAAAATTGTACAACATTTTCCCGTTATTTTAATGCACCATAAAATTATTATTATTTTTATTATTCAGAATAAAGGTAAATGTATCTAATATTTCTAATTATAAGGTTAAATAAATAGTTATAAATATTTACAGACTTTTCTAGACCTATTTTCTGATATAGGTTCAAGTTTGAAATTCTGTAAACCTGTTGGCGGATAATTTTGGTTTTCTAACATTTTCTTTCAGGAAGGAAGAAGCTTGAAAATAATAATATTATAAAAACGTAAACGTGCCGGAGAAGATTTTTTTAAAAATACAAATAACCTGGAAGATATGTAGAACCTGATTTAAAGAAAAACAATGGATTAAGCCTCACCCTTTGCAAAAGTTGATAAAGTTGCTGGGAAAACCTGTTTGGAAAACTGACATTCAGACCGGAGCGATGGATCCGCCTCCTGTCCGTCATTTTTATAGACAGTCTACAGATCCTGGGGGTGGAGCTTCATGAACATGGGCAGGAATGGGGGAGTGAGCTCAAGGAGCACCTTTATATATTTAACACACACACTAGGAGTCTGTGGGTGGGGGGAGGGGGGGGGGCACTGGGTCATTCACTACATATCAGAAATAAAACTAGCAAAGTAAGGAAAAGTCCAAAAGTAGTGTGTGTGTGTGTGTGTGTGTGTGTGTGTGTGTGTGTGTGTGTGTGTGTGTGTACACGTCTCCGGTGAGTCAGAGTGAATTTTGTGACTTTGATACAAGGACAGTTTAAGACACATGTTCCCACTGCTGTGATTGGTACGCCACGCCATTCTCAACCACGCCCCCTTTTTTTTTCCAGAAGCAGACCTTCATCTCATTCACTGTAAAATTCCCAAAAAACAGCATCTAGTCATGTTGATTAATATAATTTAAGACCGTCTCTGTTCCTGTTATAAGATGCTTTGTTATTATCAATCAAAAACACCCCCAATGTTTAACCCAAGTCTGTGCGCGCACACACACACACACACACACACACACACACACACACACACACACACAACTATTACATGTAGTAACATAATATTATTAATATTAATCTTATTTCTGCTTTATAGTAATCTAATCATGAGAACATTTAGAGAAATATTAAATACATTTTATTCAAGATATTTTTGCTTGCTAAATTGTGATTATATATTTCACAGAACACACACACACACACACACACACACACACACACACACACACACACACACACACCCACCACCCACACGCACACACTAGTTTTGGATCAAACTTTAATACACACCACATAAAAAAGATCATATGACAAAATAAAACTAAAGACTAATCATTCTTAGTGTGCTTCTTTCACAATCGTTTACACACAGCTTGACTCCGGTGACTTTCAGAGAGTTAGAAATCTGAGAAAATTATTGTATTATTTTATTATGAGCTTGAATTATATAATAATAATAATAATAATAATAATAATAATAATAATAATAATAATAATAATGTAAAATAAGTGTGTAGAAGTGTGAACCGGTTTTTATTGCAGGAAATCTGTAACTGTGTGCAATGATAAGGACAGTGAACGAGCTTTTCCCTCATAACCCCACGGACCAATCAGAATCGAGCATTACTCGGAGCTGTGCAGTAAATGTGTGTGTAAACAAAATGGAAGCACACATGAAATGAAAACTAAACAACACCATATTTACACATTGAGAGTTTTTATGCAAATAAATGATATGCAAAACTGGATTATTTGTATTAAAATAGCAACTACTACACAATTACATTTCATTCCAGTTATCTGTAATTCATTAGAACACATTCAGACTCATATTCACCCAGAATATAAAAATATTTCTAACATTATAAAAGTGGTACAATATACGGCATGGAATCAATTTTAGATCTAAGAATTTTCCCCACAAATGTAACAGCTTAATTTTAATTTACTTTAAATAACTAATCCATTGTTTATTCAGCTTTTTTTCCACACACACACTTTGTCCCTCTTTTCTGATTTTCTTTTTTTCCTCCTACGGCACCATTTTCCAGTTCACTGATTAATTATGTGCATAATTAATTCATACAAATGATTCTTATGCATAAAAACATAAACAGTCCTCTCCTTCTACAATACAGTGACGTGTACCTGATCAAGCTCTGTGTGTGTGTGTGTGTGTGTGTGTCTGTGTGTGTGTGTGTGTGTGTAGGAGTGTTTGAGCTCCTCAGGCTGTTTTCTTGCGCAGGACGAAGTAGATGGTGCAGGAGATGAAGGTGAGAGCGAAGGAGAGCCAGGCGATGATGAAACTCGGGCCGTACGATCCTTTATCATTCGTGTGGAAAATATTAGTGTAGATAGAGGCAGCGATCATAATACACAGACCTGAGAGTGAGACAGGCAAAGACAGAGAGAGAGATAAATGGATGGAGAGAAAGAAAGAGAGAGAGAGAGAGAGAGAGAGAGAGAGAGAGAGATTATTATTGTTGTTGTTGTTGTTGTTGTTGTTGGGAAGAGAGTGATATTGCTCTCCTCACCACCAGAAGGCGCTGTGTGTTCCAGTATTTGGTACTTAGGTAACACCCTACACCTGAGTGTTCCTCTATCAGAAAACTACTTAAAAAGTAGATCATTTTTAAGAAACTAAAAACTCTGGTCTTGTCAAAGGGCTCTTTAATGGTTTTCAAAGAGCGCATCAGAGAAAAAAGTAAGGAATATATCAGAAAAATGTACGCTTGGAAAATAAATATCAAATCTGGAAGTATTCAAGGATCCTCAGTTCTCCTTTAAAGGTTCTCTGTAGAACCTTTAATTAGCCACAGAAGCCTTGAAGTTTTGGGGGTTTTTTTTGTTTTGTTTTGTTTTTACAAATTTTTCCTTTTAGAAAAAAGTCACCCCTAGAACCTTATCTCTGGTTGTTTTTCTGTATTTTTCTCTATTGCCATGTGCAATGATGTCGTTTCACTGTGGGATTGAACTTAGACAGTCTTTTTCTTCATATAATGTATTTATTTGTAGTTGGTTGTACAGCACAATGGCCAACTAGTGTTGTTTTTATTGTGCTTTATATATAAAGTGATTGATTGATTGACTGGTTGGTTGATTGATTGATTGCATGATTGATTGATTGATTGATTGGTTGGTTGATTGATTGATTGCATGATTGATTGATTGATTGGTTGATTGATTGGTTGATTGGTTGATTGATTGGTTGATTGATTGGTTGATTGATTGGTTGATTGGTTGACTGATTGGTTGATTGATTGGTTGATTGATTGGTTGATTGGTTGGCTGATTAAGAGTTGTTTGTTTGTCCCTCTGTGGAACTCTTAAAGACTTCCTTATCAGAAAAGGTTCCAAACCCTGAACCTATTTAGAAGGCTAGAAGCCCTGATCTATCCTTGAGGAGGTTTTTTTTAAGGGTGTACTCAGGAGAAAATGCCAAATATAGAAAAGAAAAAAAAAAGAATTATTATGGTTAAAAATATCCTCAGTTGTCTCTCTGGAGGAACTCGAAGTTTCTATGAAGAACCCTACAATAAATGTTTGGGTTTTTTTCTATAAATAAATGCTAGAAATATCCAGAATACATTTTACTTTCTGCTCCTCACCACCAGAGGGCGCTGGGTTCCAGCATTTGGGATGCAGCCTTGACGTGCCTGATATTCTAGTGATTTGGGACAGAGCCAACTGTTGTGTTCTCAGGCACTGTGTCCTAATCAAACCCACACACACTTTACATAAAATATATATTTTATATTATGTGGGCGGGGATAAATGAAAATGAACAGTGAAAGCTTTCCTTGTCCTCAATGCCAATTGGTTTTCCTTTTACACTGCTACAAAGCAACAGTTATGAAGCATGAGCACGAGGCGGGGCTTGAGATCAGTCAAGTAAGTAATGAGAAGGACTGCAAGACTGTGTGTGTGTGTGTGTGTGTGTGTGTGTGTGTGTGTGTGTGTGTGTGTGTGTGTGTGTGTGCTTACAGGCCAGCAGCTGGAAGGCTCCAGACAAGATGAAGCGTTTTCCTTTAGGCAGAGTGAAGAGCTGAAAGAGGAACACGAACAAACCAATACCCGAAAACACACACGCTAATACGGAGCTCGCCTGCACTGCTTGGAGGTAATCTACACACACACACACACACACACACACACACACAACAAGATAGAAAAATATAAGTGACAGCATAAAAAAAACATAGCAAAATAAGAATACAACAAACAATCATAAGTAAATTCTGGGGTCAGTCTCACACACACACACACACACACACACACACACACAAACTGCATGCATTTCATTCATATGTGTGTGTGTGTGTGTGTGTTTGTGTGTGTGTGTGTACCTTCAGGATAGGTGCTTGGAAGCGCTGTATAGTTCCACTGAGCTCCGTTCCAAAGCCAACGAGCCCAAATATCAGTGGACATCAAGCCGGTAGTCCACCAGGCCTAAAGAGGGACGGAAAACATCTTCAATACATAATAATTAGCATTAGCATTTAAACTGCATTAGCAGTCTAATATGGTAGAGTGTCGGCATGAATCGTGTAGCTGAGGCGATTAGCGCTGATATTTACACGCTCAGTTTTCTTCACGCCCATTACAGAGTCATAACATTTCACTAAATAACCAGCATTAGCTATTGCGCTAATTTTTCATGGCTGCTAATTGGAATGAAATAATAAAGTTCTGTTAGCAGTGTGCAGATAGACCGATTAGCGTTAGCAAATAGAGATACTACTTCTTTTCTAAAGTAACTAGCTTGGCTCTCACGTACAGATCAGATCAGGAGGAATGAGGAATAAAACCTGAAAATCTAAACATTTAAATGACATCAAATGTTACACCTTTATTTGTTTACAATTTAAAAAGAGTTTCAGATGCCATTCTGAAAGAAAAAAAATAATAATAATTCTCGAGCGGTGTGAACTCGATCCCGAATTAAAGTAACAGAGCGACGCTCGGGTGAGGGGAAGTGAATGAGAACTTCCTATGAAACAGGAAGTGTTTATAGCATTTACATTTACTGTTAAAGTATTAAAACAATTATTACAGCAGTAAAGTAACACAGCTCTGGTTTTAATGCGTATAAAGCCCTATTCGGACGGGATTAGTTTTCAGGACATCTGCAGACGTCTGGGATATTTATCATCAATTCGGACGAGATGAGCGATTTCTGTAGAAATTGTTAAGGTGGGCGTGTCTTCGTCGTCCATCACAGCAGCCCCGTGTGTCGTGCGTAACCTGGTGCTGCACCTCAGTGTTTAATAACACAGCATGACACCGATGAAGCAAAAGAAAAGCCGCAAACTTTATGTTTAGTTCCAGTTTGGGGAGAACGACGTTATAGAAACACTGTTTGAACAAATGGTACATAATCACTCCGTTTGGGAGGAGATATTTCTGGAAGTTTGCGATGAATGTCTCTCCGTCAAAGTGGCGTTCGGCGACTGGAGTAAATGTCGAGAGCGAATCGACTACCTAAAACGATACAGAGAGCGCATTAGCACGGGATTAGTTTATGCTGGGGTTGTTTTTACAGGCCGTTTTATAAAAGTTAAAAGACGCTGTGATCTTCACCGGCTCGGGGTCGCACAGTCCGGAAAAATAACTGACATGACCAGTTCACACAGAGAAGCTCTGGTAATTATTACATTACCCCACTTCCACATATAAAACTAATCCCGTCCGAATAGCCCTTAAGAAGAAGTTTTTAATACCGTGTTCAAAATTCGAGGCTCTATTTTAGCTTGTTATTTTTTTTTATTATTGTTTTACAGCCTGTGGACTGTTTATTGCGTTTAAAAACAATAAAATGTCCAATAATTCATCCACAGCTGCAAGAAAAGCTTCGTTTCCTTTAATCGAAGAGATGTTTTTTTTTTTATGATAAGAAGATTTCCTCGTACATAACTGTGTCATGAATTCATCAAAATAGATTCGTATCTCTAGTCAGTAAATATCGGCGCGCTGGCTGAGCCTTCAAGTGTGTTTATGGAAGAAATTGAAACACAAATGAGATCAGTTTTATCTGATCCGCTATCCGCTAATGCTGAAAAGGTTTTGAATGAGTTTATAGAACTTGACAGGAATGGGTGATCTTCTTCTTCATCATCATCATCATCATCTGGTTCAAATGAGCAGGAATGAAAAGGTTCACTGCTCTCCAGTCGTTCGCTAATTCAGTCTTGTGGAGGATAATGACGTGTAGCAGTGCGGTAAAAGACATTTCTCTCGTTTTTGCTGACGTTTTTTTTTTTTTCTTTTTTTTAACATGACTCACATTCTCGATGGTGGCAGCGAGCAGGAGGACGACTGTAGCAACATGCAGGAGAAAAATGCCAACAAGGAGGAACAACATGATGCCTGAGAGTGAGAGAGAGAGAGAGAGAGAGAGAGAGAGAGAAGAATAACACTGCATTATTATTATCATTAATAACAGCCTGCTGAAAAGAAGAAAAAAACAAAACAATATAAACCATTTCAGAAACTCTAATGGTTTTAATGGTTATAATGGGAATTGTATTGGTTTTAATGGAAACTATAATGGTCCTTGTGGGTCTCTACTGGTAATGTGTTGGGTTCCATTGGTGGTGTGTTTATTTCTGGTGGAAACCAATATAATCCTAATAGAATGTGTCCCAAAACACACTACATTTTTAATGGTTTTAATGGTATTTGTAGTGGAAGCCATTCAATTTTCTGTAATGATTCTATTGTTTGTTTCAGCAGGGAGTAGCCTATTTGCGTGTGTGTGTGTGTGTGTGTGTGTGTGTGTGTGTGTGTGTGTGTGTGTGTGTGTGTGTGTGTGTGTGTGTTCTGTAATCATGTAGTTAAATACCATCACATGTAACTGATTACTGGACTGATATAGAGGGGTATAAAGGGGTATAGAGGAGGAGTATAGAGGGGTATAGAGGGGTATAGAGGGGTATAGAGGGGTATAGAGGGGTATAGAGGGGTATAGAGGGGTATAGAGGGGTATAGAGGGGTATAGAGGAGTATAGAGGAGGAGTACAGAGGAGTATAGAGGAGGGGTATAGAGGGGTATAGAGGAGAAGTATAGAGGAGGAGTATAGAGGGGTATAGAGGAGGGGTATAGAGGAGTACAGAGGAGGGGTATAGAGGAGGGGTAGAGGAGGGGTATAGAGGGGTATAGAGGAGGAGTACAGAGGAGTATAGAGGGGTATAGAGGAGTATAGAGAGGTATAGAGGAGAAGTATAGAGGGGTACAGAGGAGTATAGAGGAGGGGTATAGAGGAGTACAGAGGAGTATAGAGGAGTATAGAGGAGGGGTATAGAGGAGTATAGAGGGGTATAGAGGAGGAGTACAGAGGAGTACAGAGGTGTATAGAGGAGTATAGAGGAGGGGTATAGAGGAGAAGTATAGAGGAGGAGTACAGAGGGGTATAGAGGAGGAGTATAGAGGAGTATAGAGGAGTATAGAGGAGTATAGAGGGGTATAGAGGGGTATAGAGGGGTATAGAGGAGGAGTATAGAGGAGTACAGAGGGGTATAGAGGGGTATAGAGGAGTATAGAGGGGTATAGAGGAGTATAGAGGGGTATAGAGGAGGAGTACAGAGGAGGAGTACAGAGGGGTATAGAGGAGTATAGAGGAGGGGTATAGAGGAGGGGTATAGAGGAGGGGTAGAGGAGGGGTATAGAGGGGTATAGAGGGGTATAGAGGAGGAGTACAGAGGAGTATAGAGGGGTATAGAGGAGTATAGAGAGGTATAGAGGAGAAGTATAGAGGGGTACAGAG
>CM042544.1:764769-774769 GCA_023630585.1 Cranoglanis bouderius
ACCTTAACCCAACTGAGCAGCATTTCACCTCCTGAAGAGGAGACTGAAGGGAGAAACCCCCCCAAAACAAACAACAACTGAAAGAAGCTGCAGTAAAAACCTGGAAAAGCTTCACAGAAGAAGAAACCAACAGTTTGGTGTCAGTGAGTCTCAGGATTGATGCAGTTACATCAAGTAAGGGACACGCAACAAAAATTTTAACTGTTATTTACTTTCATTTACTTCAAGACTGATCTGTTTTTATACTTTTGCTCACGTAAAAATTGTGTGGTCTGATACAAAAGGTTCCATGTTTTAAGTTGTTTAACACGTCTGGATGTAAATACCAGGAAATAAAAGCTGAAATCCTAAACTCTCATCTCATCTCCATCTTTTGATCTCAAACCCAAATGTCTTCTGTGTATAGCACAAACTAATAAATTGGCCTTGCTGTTCCAATAGTTTCGGACAGGACTGTAGATTATTATTGTTCTTTTAGTGTAGTATTTCATAGTAGTAATAGTAGTATGTATGTTGCATTTTTTAGTGTTTCTATAGTATTTATGCGGTACTTATAATGGATATAAAAGTCTACACACCCCTGTTAAAATAGCATGATATGTGACGGAAAAAAATTTTAACTAAGATAAATCATGTCAGAAGTTTTTCCCCCTCAATATGAAATTGAAACGTATAAAGTGAAAAACAATCAGAAACATTTTAGGGAAAAATAGGTCAAATAAAACAATAACAATAACCTGGTTGCATAAATGTACACACCCTTTTATAATTGGGGGCGTGGCTGTGTTCAGAATGAACCAATCACATTCAATCTCATGTTCAAATGTAATTAACATACAGCTGTCATCGATGAAATTATTCTGATTAACTCCAAATAAAGACCAGATGTTTCTGTAGGATTTTCTTCGCATCTTCTTGGTTTCATCCAACTGCTGGTCCACAAAGAGCTTACAAAACCTGTACGGTATCTCACTGTCAAAAGGAATCGATCAGGAGAGGGGTATAAAATCATTTCCAAGACATTAGATGGAATACCATGGAACACTGTAATGGTCATCATCAACAAATGGAGAAAATGGGGCAAAAATTTACTAAAGGAGAAGACAAAATCTTACCAGGGAGGCTGCCAAGAGACCTATGGCAACATTAAAGGAGCTGCAGGAACATCTGAAGCCCTTTCTCACAAAAACAAAATTCCAAACTATGTGACAAAATGTGTCATGGTCTGATGAGACCAATTCCAAAAGGAGTAATAATTCCATAATTCCAAAAGGTTTGTTTGGTGCAAAAAAAAAAAAGCGCATCACCAAAAGAATACCCACGGTGAAGCATGGTGGTGGCAGCATCATGCCTTAGGGCTGCTTTTCTTCAGCCAGTACTGGGGCTTTTATCAAGGTGAAGGGAATCATGAATATCTACAAATACCAGTCGATTTTAGCGCAAAGCCTTCAGGAGTCTGCTAGTGAGCTGAAGATGAAAAGGAGTTTCACCTTTCAGCAGAACAATGACTCAAAGCACACATCCAAATCAACAAAGGAACGGCTTCACCAAACAAAGATCAATGTTTCTGAATGACCAAGCCAGAGCCCAGACCTGAATCCTACTAAAAACCTGTGAGGTGACCTGAAGCGGGCTGTGTACACTGATGCAACCAGGATATTGTTTCCTATTTTTCCCCAAAATGTTTCTGGATTGTTTTTCACTTTATTTTTATACGTTGTAATTTTTTATATTGAGTGTGGAAAAAGTTCTGACACGATTTATCTTCTTCTCTTTTCTTTTTTTTTTTATCAGGGGTGTGTAGACTTTTTATATCCACTGTATGTAGTACTTTTGGAGCAGTTATGTAGATTTTATGGGGAACTTGTAAAGTATTTTTGTAGGATTTTAAAGACAGCTGTAGAAGTGTTAATAACATCACACCTCTTCTACTAACCTGTCCTAAAGATACTCCTAGTTTGAGTCTTATCTCAAGCATAACACCAGCAAACACACACACACACACACACACACACACACACACACACACACACACACACACTCTTTCCTGCTCAAGTGTTCAGTGTCATATAGTCAGCGTGTGGTTGAGCATGTGCACATCCACTCATCTGCAAGGCCTCGATTACCCACAATGCCTTTCTGTCCGTGTTCATATCAGAACAATATGCCATGTATCTGTGTAGCATTCATCAAACAGGATCACCACACACACACACACACACACACACACACACACACACACACACACACACACACACACACACACACTTCCCTGCAGCAGCACACACCCTGCTGATGACCGAGGAAAGGAATTTAGAATCCCGCCAGACAAGATTTCACAAAACTCTTCATCAGCAACTACCAACCCCACCCCACATCACCCCACCTCACACACACACACACACACACACACACACACACACACACACACACACACACACACACACACACACACACATTTTAAAAACACTTTTATTTTTTCCAAACAACTTTAGCTTTTTACAAGAGATCAGGGCAAAATATACAATATAGCCTGGGGTTAGTCTTACTTGGAACTCTCAAACATATTAGTGTGTGTGTGTGTGTGTGTGTGTGTGTGTGTGTGTGTGTGTGTGTGTGTGTGTGCGCACTTGACTGACAGCGCACTCATTAGCACAAGGACAAGAAAATAAAGAAACAGTAAAGAAAATGACGTACTTTAATTTACAAATAATTATAGTGTAAAATAGATTAATAAAAACATACTGCAATATAAAACATTAAAAAACACGAATATATTAGTAAATAACTACAGAAATAAATAACACATGCAGAATGAAAGTTAAATAAAGAATAGATACAGAATTGTGAACAGTGCATTTAAAAAAAAATACTTACTTTTTTTACATTATTTTTACACTTTATTATTTATATTTTATATTTATTATTTATTCTTTTATCTATTTTATTTACCAAACAGTGCCAAAACAATTTTTATGAATATTCTGTAAACTTGTGTAGTTATGGGTGTCTATAGCACTAGCTTATTGTTTTTGCGGAAATGCGTGTGAATTCTCTGTGCTGGGAGTTTCAGTTAAAAAAATAAATAAAAAGTTTAGTTAAAAATAAAACTAATTTTAGTAATGATCTAAATAATCTTAATATGTAATAGAACCGGTCAGACGAGACATCCAGTACTGTAACTTGGCAAAAATCGCTACTGAATGATTCCAGGTAAAAGTCCAGGAAGTGACATCATGTGGAGTTTACATTCCAGTCGTCTCCATGGTGAGTTCTGTATTTCCACGGTTACAACGAACATCTTTTTTTTTCTGTGTCCTTTTAGAATGGAATGTTTTACACACACACACACACACACACACACACACACACACACACACACACACACACACACACAGAATGAACACCAGACGTTCATTATTGCCCTGAAGTTTGAAAACAACTCCGCCTGTCACTTAGCAACTCAGAGGAATATGAATCATCAACAACCGCACCCTTGTCCCCTCCCTCTAACCCGCCCAACACAGTGTGTGTGTGTGTGTGTGTGTGGGTGTGTGTGTGTGTGGGGGTAGGGTTTCTAGTTCTTTGTGTCCATGTGCTTTAACTTAAGAGGTTTGTGTCGACATGAACAGCTCCCTCTAGTGGATAAACTCACCACCTCAGATCGTAGATGAAACAGATTAACGAGGCCTTGTATCTGTTCATATATAAATAAATGAACACACTGTGCTGGATTGTCTAGTCACAGTCTGCTGGACATGCCGTGTCTCTATAACCCATATTCCTCTGGGGCACAGGAATATCCCACAGGGGCAGTCCTCAGGTGTGTAAATAAAATTGTGTGTACACCAAATTTTAACTTCAAAGCCATACAGCGAGACTCACTGACACCATGTGCATTAAAAACCCGTTAACACCTGTATATAATAGCATTAATTAAACTACAGCATGTTGTTAAATGTTGGGTCAGACAGTTTTACTAATTAACCACCGAAGACATGTTAATTGTGACATTTTAACATCGTTAACAGAATAAACACTGGTCTGTACAGGTGTTTATTAATTGCTTTATTTTTAGATCACATGACATTTATTAATTACTGTATTAAATTACTCATGGTGTGTTCATGTAACCATTGCAGTAAATAATGTTAGTGAAGAGAAGATGTGTGTGTAAATAAATAAATGTCTAAATAGATCAATAAAAACGGATCATGCTCTAGAGTAAAGAATCTCACAGCCTGAACGTGACTGCATTACCATTTATATTAGTCAGATATTCAATATCTGATATATAATCAGATATAAAATCAGAAATTAAAATCAGTGTTTATTCATTTATTTATTTATTTGTTTATTCTTCTCTACAAAGCTATTTTTTCTGGGACTCCAGAGAACCACAGTAAGAGTCGTTATCTCCAAATGGAAACACTCAGCACAGTAGTGAGCCTCCCCAGAAGTGGTCGACCTTCCAAAATTCCTCCAAGAGCACAGCGACGACTCATCCAGGAGCTCACAAAAGAGCCAAAGACGACATCAAAGGACATACAGGCCTCTCTTGCATCAATAAAGGTCACTGTTCATGACTCCACTATCAGAAAGACACTGGGCAAAAATGGCATCCGTGGAAGAGTGGTGAGGTGAAAACCACTGCTAACCCAGAAGAACATTAAGGCTCATCTGAATTTTGCCAAAACACACCTTGATGATCCTCAAACCTTTTGGGAGAATGTTCTGTGGACTGATGAGTCAAAAGTGGAACTGTTTGTAAGAGAAGGGTCCCGTTACATCTGGCGTAACCCAAACACCGAGTTCCACAAAAAGAACATCATACCTACGGTCAAGCATGGTGGTGGCAGTGTGATGGTGTGGGGCTGCTTTGCTGCCTCAGAGCGTGGAGAACTTGCAACAATTGAGGGAAACATGAATTCTGCTCTCTACCAGAAAATCCTAAAGGAGAATCTCAGGTCTTCAGTCCTTAAGTTGAAACTCAAGAGCAACTGGATTATGCAGCAAGACAACAATCCAAAGCACAGGAGTAAGTCCTAGTCCTAGAAGTAAGTGAAAGACTGATCTCCAGTTATCGGAAACGTTCGGTTGCAGTTATTGCTGCTAAAGGTGGCACAACCAGATTTTATGTTTAAGGGGGCAATTAGATAACTTTTTTGCTTCCATAAAAAAATAATAATAATAATAAAAAACTGTATTGTGTGTTTACTCAGGTTGCCTTTGTTTTATGTTGTATTTTGTTTGAAGATCTAAAACTATTTAGTATGAGATATACACAACAACAGAAGAAATCAGGAAATACTTTTTTCACAGCACTGTATAAAGCAATGTGGGTGTGCAACCTAAACCATAAATGTTACAGGCCAAAACCAAACCCCAAATCCTAAACCTTGAACCCTAAAGCTCTAATCCTAAACTCTAAAGACCAAACTCCAAATTCGAACCTTAACCCCAGGCTCTAATCCCTAAATGCCGAATCCTAAAACAAAACCCGACAGTGGTGCCAGGATTTGAACTCACAACCTTGAACCTTCTGATCAGTACTCCAAAGCCTGAACCACTGACTGACCACTATCCATCAAACCCGAAGTACCACACCCTGAACTGCTATAATCTTTGGGCTTTAATATTTCGATAATTCCCCACATTCTGTACACAGTGACCTCATTGTCCTTTCTGTAACATGTGTTTGATGATCTGCTTGTGTTCACACACTCCATTATTGTTAAGGCAGCTAGCTGAGCAGCGTTCATCTTCGCCTGAGGGGAACTTCAACATTTGGCAGGAGTCCAGGGTGTTGGTTCCTAACACACAAACACAGTCTGTAGATAATGACTGAGCAGCGGGTGGGTGTGCAAGTGTGAGAACACACCTCAGTCAAGTGTGGGAATGTCGGCCATTTTAAAGCTCGGTCACAAACACTAGAAAGTGGATTGTTGTTCTTACGACAATGTTTTATTTTAAGGCTCAATTTCACGTTTGTTTTCTTGGTAGAACATCATTCATTTCATTTTAAGGCTCACTCTGTTTAGAAGCTAAACGCATACAAGCATCATGAGAAGTTCACACCAAAGTTTTTTTAATGTAGGGAAAACACATACATTTTTCATGCTATAGGAAGGAAAATGTAACATTAACACTTTAAAAATGCAATCAGTCTAAATGATAAACTTGTACAGCACTCGTAAAAGTGCAATGAAAACAAAAGGCAAAGAAAAATTATGAAATGGAAATGATTTATAAAGTGTGTGTGTGTGTGTGTGTGTGTGTGTGTGTGTGTGTTATAACATTTGAAATGTATATATTTGTATGATTTTAGATCTTTTTGAGGATGAAATGTCCCCATAATGATAGGAATGCATGACAGATTTTGGCTTTGAGTGGAATTTTGCCTGGTCCTCTGAAGAAAAGTGCTTTTAGTGAAAAAAAAAACAAAAAAAAAACAACTAAATTATTGAAGTGTGTGTGTGTGTGTGTGTGTGTGTGTGTGTGTGTGTGTGTGTGTGTGTGTGTGTGAGAGAGAGAGAGAGAGAGAGAGACACAGAGGTCCTCCTCAGTGGCACATTTCTGCTTGATGTCTCTTCCACATGAGTAGACAAATCTTCTAGAAAAGAGGAGGAATACATGGAAGAGAAGAGAGGGAGTGAGGAAAGGGGGGGGGGGCATGAAGTAGGAGTGGCAGAAGAGTGAAAAGAAGGGATGGAGAACAAGAGAAAAGAAGATTGGGTTGAGGGGAGGAGGATGAGAAGATTGGGTGGAGGATATCAGGGGACTAGGAGAAGGTTGGAGGATATTTGGTGAGGACATGAGAAGACTGAGTGGAGAAGAGAAGGACAGGAGAAGATCAGGTATAGGAGAGACAGAAGGAGAAGATTGCATGTAAGCCAGGAAGAAGGCTGGGAGACATTGGCGTCACTTTTTTTTTGTTTTGAAAAGTGGTAAGGACAAAAATGGGTGGTGGACACTAACCATTCTACCTCACCGCACTACTCGTGTTGCTCTTTTTTAAAAATAAATTAATATACTTAGGGATTGATTAAAATTGGAAATACACTTAATTTCTGCTTTTCAACAATGCATCGATGTGCACATGCATCACAAATAGAAATCAGAATGACCAAAACATTATATAAAATATTTTCACAACACCTAGCAAGGTCATACAGCAGACCAATCAAAACACCCGAGATAAACAGTGAACATACCTTTACATTGTCAGCTCAGCTACCACGTACCCAGTAACTGCACAATTCTTGTGTATGTGTTAAGATTCTGCTTCTAATTACTTGCATGTATTTTTTAAGTACCAGGGCAACTTGCTAGCTAAAACAGGTGTGATGCCGAACTTGGAAGAATTACGTCCGTCAGACTCACACTCGCATCTGTTTCCCCTATCCAATCAAATCCAATCAATAGAGCAAAAGCCCACTCTCGCGAGAGTTTCGTAATGAGTTTTACTATTCATCGTTTATCCCATTGTAAAGCGCTGATGTTCTGGCCGGCGCAAATAAGGTTTATGTTACATGCATGAATTATATTATGAAGAAGGATGGTTTGTAGGTGGTTTTCCTTTTATACATACTTCCTGCAAACTATTTTTCAGTGGCTTTTAAAAAGTGGTCGAGACACAATCGACTTTGGCAAAAAAGTGGTGGGGACACGTCCCACACGTCCCACACGTCCCACCTGCAGATGACGCTTATGCTGGGAGCAGGGTGTAGGAGAAGACTGACTAGATGAGAGAAAGATAGGAAAACATTGGGTGGAGGAAATGTGAATATTAAGTGGAGGACAGAAGGATGGTGTGTTGCATCGTTGAGCTTTTGTGGGTCAGTAGTAGAATGGTGGTGAGTAGTGCGCACTGTTCTTTATGCTGTAGCAGAGCATAACACTGCAGACCAACACCAGGAACTACCAGAGAGATGGAGAGAGAGGGAGAGAGAGAGGGAGAGAGAGAGGGAAAGGTGAAAACCAGAAGAGAAAACCAAAAAGATCAAAGTTTCAAGTAGAACACTGTGAACTAATAGAAGATGGAGAGAACTAACTACTAATCACCCACTAACCATCGGTATTCTAAAAAGGAGAGGTATATAGAGAAAAAAAGAGAGGAATAACTTAGCAAGTATGCAGGAGAGTCTATTTTATGTTAGGTTCAGACTTATTTAGCCACAGTGGTGTAGGAAGGAGAGATAGTGGAGCAGACGGTAAAGGAGGAGGGAGAACAGTTAGTCGTGGAGAGAGGGATGTACGGTTGAGAAGCAAGGACAGGGCGAGACAGCTGCTGGTAAATAAAACCAGCACAAACAAGAACAATGATCTGGAGACGGTTTGAAAGACAGACAGAGATAGAAAAACAGACAGACAGAGAAGAGTCACAGACGAAGGAGACAGAGAGAGAGAGAGAGAGATAGAGAGAGAGAGAGAGAGAGAGAGCCAGACAAAGAGAGACAGCATGAGTGTACAGTCTCAACTTCATAACCCTTAAACCAGACTCTAATTTAAACTCTAAACCTGACTAAACCCTAAATGTGACTATGATTAAATACTAAAACCAACCCTGACTGCAAACTCTGTGACTCTGTAATCCCAACTATATTATAATTTGACAGTGACTAAACCCTAATCCTGACTCTGATTAAACCCTAAACCTGACTCCAACTAAACCATAAATTTGACTGACTAAACACTAAGTCTGAATCTGATTGACCACCAACCCTGAATTACTAAACCTTAAAGATGACTCTGAATAGGAACGAGACTAAACTCTAATTGTGACTGTGATTAATCCCTAAACATGACCCTCACTATAAATTCTGTGACTATAATCCCAACTATAAACTTGATTGAAAAATTTTGACTCTGGCTAGACCACCTATAAACCTGACCCTGATTTACATTTACAGCATTTGGCAGATGATTATTAAACCCTAAACCTGATTCTGACTAAACCCTAAACCTGATTCTGACTAAACCATAATCCTGATTCTGACTAAACCATAAACCTGATTCTGACTAAACCCTAAACCTGATTCTGACTCAACCCTAAACCTGATTCTGACTCAACCCTAAACCTGATTCTGACTCAACCCTAAACCTGATTCTGACTAAACCATAATCCTGATTCTGACTAAACCATAATCCTGATTCTGACTAAACCATAAACCTGATTCTGACTAAACCCTAAACCTGATTCTGACTAAACCCTAAACCTGGTTCTGACTAAACCATAATCCTGATTCTGACTAAACCCTAAACCTGATTCTGACTAAACCCTAAACCTGATTCTGACTAAACCCTAAACCTGGTTCTGACTAAACCATAAACCTGATTCTGACTCAACCCTAAACCTGATTCTGACTAAACCCTAAACCTGATTCTGACTCAACCCTAAACCTGATTCTGACTCAACCCTAAACCTGATTCTGACTAAACCCTAATCCTGATTCTGACTAAACCATAATCCTGATTCTGACTAAACCATAAACCTGATTCTGACTAAACCATAATCCTGATTCTGACTAAACCCTAAACCTGATTCTGACTAAACCCTAAACCTGGTTCTGACTAAACCATAATCCTGGTTCTGACTCAACCCTAAACCTGATTCTGACTAAACCCTAAACCTGGTTCTGACTAAACCATAATCCTGATTCTGACTCAACCCTAAACCTGATTCTGACTAAACCCTAAACCTGATTCTGAAGCGAGTTTGCTTTAGACCCTAAACTTCAGAGTCTGACTCTGACTCAAACTCTAAACCAAGCCAATTCTCTCAGCCACGTTTTAAATTGTCACTCCAATCTCACACAAAAAATAAAGCACTGTTAGTTCAGATTTCTTCTCTTTGTGGGTTATAACTCACCAGAATACCAGCAATAACCAAAAAACATGTCAGCACTGAAGAGGCCTCCAGGTCACTCGTAATCACAGGCACGCAACTCTGCACACAAATGTGTCAATAGAAAGTTATCATTAACTCTTATCGTTACCT
>CM042544.1:777269-799769 GCA_023630585.1 Cranoglanis bouderius
ACACTGCCTGATCTCGCGCTATATAAAGTCTCCTCAGACCTTCTCAGGTTCCTGAATTATCCTGATGGAGAAGTCAACAGTTCCTGGACCAGTTTCTGTTCTACACTGCAGAACTGTGACATCATTTCAGTAGCGTACAGTACCCTAAAGTCATAAACCAAGGCAGTTGGCATTTGTTTTTGCTTTGGTCTGCATATGTGGGAGATCCTTTAAAGACTTACTAGTGATTTACTGTTACATATTTTTATTTTATTTTTTTTAAATGGTGCATGCAGTGTGATTTGTGAAAATGTGAACATCTCACCGTTATTTTAAACTATAAACATTAATAACATAACAATAGCTATGGGAATATCTGCAAGATAAGTATCATGCTTTCACACATACAGTATAAACAAAATAATACAAAACTGCAGAAACGTTCCAGATCGCTGGTCACACCACAGCATCACTACTATAAACACTCAGTGACTGTTATGCTGGTTATTCAATGACTAATCAGTGATGCTTACTTCAGCAAGCTCCGCCCTGATCCAGGTCAGCAGAAGATGAGCCACTTTCAGGCGGGAACTTTAGGAATTCTTGGAAATGTAAACCAGGAGCTAAAACCTCATGTATAGTTGCAATCAAAATTATTCAACCCCCATTGCAAATCAGGTTTATTGTCAAATTTTACAGACTTTCAGCTGTTTGCAATGAACAAATCAAACAAAAGCAATTGATATACACTGAACAAAATTATAAACGCAACACTTTTGTTTTTGCCCCCATTTTTCATGAGCTGAACTCATAGATCTAAGACTTTTTCTATGTACACAAAAGGCCTATTTCTGTCAAATATTGTTCACAAATCTGTCTAAATCTGTGTTAGTGAGCGCTTCTCCTTTGCCGAGATAATCCATCCACCTCACAGGTGTGGCATATCAACATGCTGATTAGACAGCATGATTATTGCACAGGTGTGCCTGAGGCTGGCCACAATAAAAGGCCACTCTAAAATGTGCAGTTTTACTGTATTGGGGGGTCCGGGGGGGTCCGAAAACCAGTCAGTATCTGGTGCGACCACCATTTGCCTCACGCAGTGCAACACATCTCCTTCGCATAGAGTTGATCAGGTTGTTGATTGTGGCCTGTGGAATGTTGGTCCACTCCTCTTCAATGGCTGTGAGAAGTTGCTGGATATTGGCAGGAACTGGAACACGCTGTCGTATACGCCGATCCAGAGCATCCCAAACATGCTCAATGGGTGACATGTCCGGTGAGTATGCTGGCCATGCAAGAACTGGGATGTTTTCAGCTTCCAGGAATTGTGTACAGATCCTTGCAACATGGGGCCGTGCATTATCATGCTGCAACATGAGGTGATGGTCGTGGATGAATGGCACAACAATGGGCCTCAGGATCTCGTCACGGTATCTCTGTGCATTCAAAATGCCATCAATAAAATGCACCTGTGTTCGTTGCCCATAACATACGCCTGCCCATACCATAACCCCACCGCCACCATGGGCCACTCGATCCACAACGTTGACATCAGCAAACCGCTCACCAACACGACGCCATACACGCTGTCTGCCGTCTGCCCCATACAGTGAAAACCGGGATTCATCCGTGAAGAGAACACCTCTCCAAAGTGCCAGACGCCATCGAATGTGAGCATTCGCCCACTCAAGAACTGCAGTCAGGTTGAGACCCCGATGAGGACGACGAGCATGCAGATGAGCTTCCCTGAGACGGTTTCTGACAGTTTGTGCAGAAATTCTTTGGTTATGCAAACCCATTGTTGCAGCAGCTGTCCGGGTGGCTGTTCTCAGACGATCTTGGAGGTGAAGATGCTGGATGTGGAGGTTCTGGGCTGGTGTGGTTACATGTGGTCTGCGGTTGTGAGGCCGGTTGGATGTACTGCCAAATTCTCTGAAACGCCTTTGGAGACGACTTATGGTAGAGAAATGATCATTCAATTCATGGGCAACAGCTCTGGTGGACACTCCTGCAGTCAACATGCCGACTGCACGCTCCCTCAAAGCTTGCGACACTTCTCCAGTCTCAAAGTTATTCAACCCCCTGAATAGAATCCCTCACAACAGCACAAATATGCAAAACAGGTGTTGTCTCAAGCACAAGTGTTGTCTGGGCAATTGGTCAACTGTAGATCCTTAGTTTCTAAAAAAAAAAAAAAAAAATTCTAATCTGGAACGGTTAAGGGTTCCTCATCTGTCACTTTGGAGGAACCCTTGAGGGTTCCCTACAACTGAACGTTTCCTGTCAGAAAGCGTTCCAATTAGAACTCGTTTATGAACGTTTACTAAGCTAGCGATTTTATGTTAGCAGAACTTTATGGTTCTAGAAACATACAGTGCCTATAGAAAATCATCATACCCTGTCAGAATCCTTATCTTTTGTCACATTACACCCTGGAAATTAAAATAAATTAAATCTAAATTTTGCCAGTTGTATTTACACATTATAACCCTCGACATCTAAGTGGAATCATTTTTTTTAAAATTCTGAACAGTTATTAAAATTTAATTAGTGAAATACCTGGTTTGGAGAAGTGATCAGCCCCTCAGAGTAACCATTATGAACTTTATAAACGAAGCCCGTCAAATACTTCACTGAACATTCTGTAGATCCCAATCCTAAACGGTTGAAGAGTACATCTTTTGTACCTTTTCTTATGTAAATTTTGGCTGGGAAAGTGAATGTAGTGCACCTTCAAAGCTTATGAGGTACAAATTTGTTCTTTTAAATTCAATTATATACTTTTAGAAAAGCTTTAAAGATACACTGCACTCACTTTCCTGAGTTAAAGCTACATATTAAAAGTATAAAAGACATATTTGTGACAAGGTGCATTTTAGTTCCTGGGCTGCAATTAAACCAACAAATTAACTCCTCACCCTGAGCCTTAACTTCAAGTCTTTCAAGAGAGGATGCTAGATCAGAGCTGAGTGAACATGCAGGTTTTAGCGTGCCTTCTACACAGATTTAACCACAACGTGCACAAACAGGATAGCAGAAATTACACAAACACTTTACCACAGAATTACACCAAAGTGCCGAAGGGGCGAAGCGTTCAGCTTTTGTTCATTTACAAGACACCTTTATCCAGAGCGACTTACATTGATTTCATTTATACATCTGAGCAGTTGAGGGCCTTACTCAAGGGCCCAATGGTGGCAGCTTGGCGGTGCTGGGATTTGAACTCACAACCTTCCAATCGGTAGCCCAACATCTTAACCACTGAGCTACCGCCGCCACATCAGATCATTGTCCCACATCAATTTGTTGTTCCTGACAATAAAAAGTGCCAAACCAAAACATTTTTGCACTTCAAAAGTTGCCATCTGTGTATTTGTGTGTGTGAAATGGAGAAAGGTTCGGGGCGAGACGCTTCCTCAGACAGGGTTCCAGTTTTACTACATATTATTTACGAAATATTCAGAGCATGTTCAGTCATGTGTGTAATTGTGAGATATTAGTTCATGTATTATTTCATTAAAAGTGTCTTTTATGTAAGGAATAAAACACTCCATGTCATGCTGTTATAGGAAAATAATCAACACAGAGTTCCAGTTACTCACCGAATTTGATTCTTTTCTTATAAGAGCACTGATTTATTTTATACCTTTCATACCACAGCGATTTGACAACCATTACATTTTTTATTTATTAAAGTACATCATACTTTTTTTTTTTTAATCTATTTATAGTTACATTTAAAGTTGTTAACGTATATATAATAAGTTCTCACTTAGGTTATAAACAGTCTTTTTGATAAGTTTAATGTGTTTAACACTCTGTTTAATATCAATCTTTTCCCTCTCTGTCCCACTGTTAACACTGTCCCCTCCTGTCCTCTCTGTGAACACCCCCTCCCTTCTCTGTTTCCTGGTTCCTGTACCTTTTCCCTTTGTTTCTCTGTTGACTCGGGTACAGACAGAGGACAGAGGACGCCCCTCACCATTTCTGTATTCCTCTGTCTCCCCGAATACCATATGCATGCATTTACACTCTTTCCCAAATAACATCTGCTCGTATTTCATGACTTCCTAGAAACCATATATGGTGTTGTTCCTGTCTTACATCACTAGGCTTCCTGTTATATGCAAATATGCCTTCCACCTAACCAATCAACAGTTAACCCCTTGTCTCTGTCTCTGTGTGTCTGTGTGTCATTTGGCAAACTCTCCCAGGCACTTGGTGCAGGAATTGTAACCCGGAGATTCAATATTTTTAAAACCTAACAGTTTTCTGGGATATCGATTCAAAACCTAACACTTTTCCTCACCGGACTCCCTTTTTTCTCTCTCTCTTGAAGTTAATAAGACGAAATGAACGCAGCTTCTCGCGTTACCAAGTGTTACAAAGCGCTGACACTGGAGACTCCTTCCAAAAATGTTATATAAACATCTCCTTACAAAAAAAAACAACATCACAATATCAACGAATACATGCATTTTTTTTAGTCCGTTTATGTGGAGCATCTGCCGTATGAATGAGTATGAGCCGTACGAGTCCCTCTGAACGAGCTGTTACTATAGAAACGATAACGCATTAGACCGAGCGCATTAATATAAACCTGCGCTACTGTCAGAGCTGCTGTTATAGAAAACTAATCGACACCTTCTGACCAATCAGAATCCAGAATTCAACAGCGCAGTGGTATTAGGGGTCCCAAAAATTAACGAAAGTGATAAATCCTACGTCAGCCTGATTCCACTACATTAACATCACATTTGTTGCATGCTGAAGTTTTTCTTTTAATGAAATGAGCATTTTTGTTTTAATAAAATCCTGGAAGTGCTAAACTGTGCATTTTAATATTTAATTAAGTGCGTTTAGTCGTCTTAATAGTCCTCTTCCTCTTAATAGTTCTAAGCAATTACGAAGCTACATTGGACAACCAGATCTACCGTTCTTGTGTCTGTCTGTGGTCTGTAGTGACACATAGTTACTGTTGCTAGAGCAAGATTTGGGCAGGTGCTAGTCTTTCTTCCTCGTTTCAGTTCCTACCACAGTAGAAATTCACATTTATTCCAAAATTAAATTGCCATATTTATAACAATTTATATATTTTTATCAGCCTTGAATCTGTACCAAAACCGGAACTTTAAACTGGAAAAAAAAAGAAAAGAAAGTGCATGGCTATTAAATACAGCTTGGTATGAGTAAGAAAAACATACCAAGCCTCATCAGCTGATAAGTAGCCATGGTATAAATACGATAACACTCACCAAACTAACACACTTGGCAGTAAATAAATGATGAATAAATGTCTGTTATTACTAAACATCGTCCCTTATTTCGTCCCCAGCTAACAATTTTAGATTAGTACATTTCTACAAATGTTCGTTTATAAACGCATTCAGTCTGTCAGGTTTTTGGAGTCTTTCTGTCTAATGTTAATAAAAATTCCTACAACATTGATCTAACATTTTCAGTTGCCGGAATGTTACCACTAATGTACCTTTAACGTTGGATTATTCCGTATGAACGCTGTAAATCAAAACAGCACATGCGGCAACATTGCCAGAACGTTATCTGCGTAATGTTAGAACCTGCTGAAAACATTACTGAACATGCTGATGACATTCTGTTACAGTAGACTGCTGACATCAGGACATTTCTTTGTCATCACTCAGCTTTTTTTTTTTTTTTTTTTGCCATCTTGGATTTTCCATTGTAAAATTACAAAGAAATAAGTCTGACAACATTAAGACTTATCACTTCGTGTATGCTTTCGTAGAATAGAAATCTGACAGGAGAGATTAAAGAGTCTCTAGCTGTAGTTTAACATTTGATATTAGTGATTCCTAATAATAGCGACAAATCTACCACACTGAAGGTCATGGAGCAGCAGAGACAGCTGCTGGTTATACACGTTGGGATTGCAGGTTCACTCGACTCACCACAAGCGTGTAAATCCAATGACTGATCACTATTCACCATAGTTCCCAAAGACCAATCACTGATCATCATAGTTCCAAAAGACCAATCACTGATCATCATAGTTCCAAAAGACTAATCACTGATCATCATAGTTCCCAACAACCAATCACTGATCATCATAGTTCCCAACAACCAATCACTGATCACCATAGTTCCCAACAACCAATCACTGATCACCATAGTTCCCAACAACCAATCACTGATCACCATAGTTCCCAAAGACTAATCACTGATCACCATAGTTCCCAACAACCAATCACTGATCACATAGTTCCCAAAGACTTATCACTGACCACCATAATTCCCAACAACCAATGACTTATCACCATAGTTTCCAACAACCAATCACTGATCACCATAGTTTCCAACAACCAATCACTGATCACCATAGTTTCCAACAACCAATCACTGATCACATAGTTCCCAAAGACTAATCACTGACCACCATAATTCCCAACAACCAATGACTTATCACCATAGTTCCCAACAACCAATCACTGATCACCATAGTTCCCAACAACCAATCACTGATCATCACAGTTCCCAACAACCAATCACCGATCACCATAGTTCCCAAAGACTAATCACTGACCACCATAATTCCCAACAACCAATCACTGATCATCACAGTTCCCAACAACCAATCACTGATCACCATAGTTCCCAAAGACTAATCACTGATCACCCTCCCACTTCCTTGTTCTTGGATTTACACTCTTATTGGTGATAGTTCGTCTCTATTTGTTGTCTCCTCACTATCACTGCTTCATCTTGTCTGCGTTCTCAATAGAAATGATAGAATTTTGTAAACAGAAAGAAAGACTCATGTCTACAGGAATTAAGATTATAATCTATTAGTGTCTCTATTCTGATAAAGGTCTGCTTTTCTGTTCCATGTCTTCCTTCTTCGGTTAAACAGATAAGTTCGTCAGTCCATGACGTCACCTGGCGATTTGCAGAGCACCATTTGAGCATGCATTAGCGATTTTCCCCTTAAACGACGGTCCACATTTTTATGTGTATCTGCTTCTCCCTCAGCAGCCCGGTTATGGGCCGCGTCCCAAACTGCGTCTCTACAACACTGCTATACAGACAGTGCAGCTACAAAGCTCGTGCGCCATCACGGATTTGTTTCTCCTGCAGAGGACTGAGAGACAGCGGCGGTGTCCTAAATAAGACATCACTTTACCTTCCTGCACACTGCATCGCGTTTGTGTTCACTACAGTACTTTAGTGTGCGGGTTTTGGACACGGCTCAGTGTTTTAGATCCTAACGTCACTATTCGCAGGAACGAGACGGTATTCTGCTTAATAACCAAGTTGCAATTAAACAGATGAGCACACACTCCGAGCAGTGAAACACACACACACACACACACACACACACACACACACCCCGAAACTCCCCTTCTCGCATAAAACCGGGTTAAGTCGCGTGGCTTCCGTTACTTACCGACCTAAAGGGTTTGGACTCTGTTTCCTCTGATGATACTGATGGAGAATACGTATGAGTGTCCGCGTGTGTGTCTGTGTGAGTGTCTGTGTGAGTGTGTGTGTGTGTGTGTGTTTTGTTTGTCACTGCAGCGTGTGGTCTATTCTGTGGAAACACACACACACGCACACTCTCTATCTCTCGTAGGATTGGGCAAGTATTGCCCAACCCCGTGTGCGTGTGTGTGCGTGCGTGTGTGTGCATTTCAGCGAAAACCGAAAGTGTGTGTGTGTGTGTGTGTGTGTGTGTGTGTGTGCGCATTTCAGCGAAAAACGAAAGTAGTCGGACAAAGTGTGTATTCTTTTCTGGGGTTGATTAGGTTTTAGAATCAGCCAAAGGAAACTGCGCCACGCGCTGCTGTGTTAATCAGTGTAGTGATACATGTTTAGCTAATTTATGTAAAATAATTAAAGATTAAACTGCATGTATTATTTATACTCTTCCCTCATTTAGAACTATTTCAGTTTATATCCTTACACACACTCTCAAGGTCCCAACTTTCCGCCTCCACATTTCCCTTTGTGTGAGTGTGTGTGTGTGTGTGTGTGTGTTTCCTGTTAAAGCATGATTAATGTGATGATCTCATTCTTTACTCATGTGGTAGGCTTGCGGGGTTTTTTTTTTTTTTTTTTGGGGGGGGGGGGGGGTTGTCTGCCAAAAAACAGCAATAATAATAATAATAATCCATCCATCCATTTTCTGTACCACTTATCCTACACAGGAGTCTGGAGCCTATCTCAGAGGACTCAGGGCACGAAGTGGGGACACCTTGGACGAGGTGCCAACCCATCGCAGGGCACAATCACACACACACTCACTCACACACTACGGACAATTTAGAGTTGCCAATCATAATACAACGCATGTCATTGGACTGGGGGAGGAAACCGGAGGACCTGGAGCATGGGGAGAACATGCCAACTCCGTGGACACAGGGTGGTGGTGGGAATCGAACCCCCAACTCTGGAGGTGCGAGGCGAACGTGCTAAGCACTAAGTTACCATGAATAATAATAATAATAATAATAATAATAATAATAATAATAAAAAAAAAAAACCAGACAGTTTCCACATTTTATTCACAATAGAAAACATATCAAATGTTTAAACTGAGGAAATGGACCATTTTAAGGAAAAAATAAGGTGATTTGATGGCAGCAACACGTCTCAAAATAGTTGGGCCAGGGCCATGTTTCCCACTACTCCCCTCTTCTTTTAACAACAGTCTGTATACGTCTGGGAACTGAGGAGACCAGTTGCTGGAGTTTTGGGAGAGGAATGTTGTCCCATTCGTGTCTGATACAGGATTCTAGCTGCTCAACAGTCCTGGGTCTTCTTTGTTGTTTTTTTTCGTTTCATGATGCACCAAATGTTTTCAGTTGGTGAAAGGTCTGGACTGCAGGCAGGTCAGTTCAGCACCCGGACTCTTCTACTACGAAGCCATAGATAGCATAGATGCAGTATGTGGTTTGGCATTGTCTTGCTGAAATATGAAGGCCTTCCCTGAAAAAGACGTCATCTGGATGGAAGCAGATGTTGCTCTAAAACCTGTATATACCTTTCTGCATTGATGGGGCCTTTCCAGATGTGCAAGCTGCCCATTCCATAGGCACTAATGCACCCCCATACCATCAGAGATGCAGGCTTTTGAACTGAGTGCTGATAAAAAGCCGGATGGTCCCTCTCCTCTTTAGTCCTCTTTAGTTTAGAGGACACGGCGTCCATGGTTTCCAAAAAGAATTTAAAATCTCGATTGGTCTGACCACAGAACAGTTTTCCACTTTGCCTCAGTCCATTTTAAATGAGCTTTGGCCCAGAGAAGACAGCGGCGTTTCTGGATCATGTTCACATATGGCTTCTTCTTTGCATGATAGAGCTTTAACCAGCATTTGTGGATGGCACGGTGAACTGTGTTCACAGACAATGAGTTCTGGAGGTGTTTCTGAGCCCATGCAGTGATTTCCATTACAGAATCAGGCCTGTTTTTAATGCAGTGCCGCCTGAGGGCCCGAAGATCACGGGCATGCGATATTGATTTTCACCCTTGTCCCTTGTACACAGAGATTTCTCCAGATTCTCGGAATCTTCTGATGATCTTTGCAATTTTATGTTGAGGAACATTATTCTGAAATTGTTCCACAAATTGTAGACACAGTTTTTCACAAATCTGTGAACCTCTGCCCATCTTTACTTCTGAGAGACTCCGTCTCTCTAAAATACTCTTTTTAGTAACTCTTACTTTTCCAGCCCTTTGTCGCCCCGTCCCAACTTTTTTGAGACGTGTCGCTGCCATCAAATTCAAAATTACCTTATTTTTGCCTTAAAATGGTGCATTTCCTCAGTTTAAACTAGAGACGCACCGATGTGTGATTTTTCACACTATCAGCCATTGGCCATGTTTTCATCAGAGAAAAACATCTGATGATCAGGGCCAATTATATCCTGTCAATCAAAAGAGGGCGGGAAAACACATCGAATTCGTGCTGTGTGTAAAGATGTCTCTTGTGTGGAATTACTTTGAATTGGGTGACAAGGACAAAACTGCAGTTTGTAAGCTCTGCACTGCTAAAATTTCACAAGGTGGAACTTCTGTTAAATCTTTTAACACAACTAATTTGATTACACACCTCAGATGCCAACATTCCAAGGAATATAACAAGTTCGTCACAGGCTGCTTCAGCTGAAAAAGCTACATGCCAAATGTGACTCCCTCTATCACTCAGATATTTGTGTGTGTGTGTGTGCGTGTGTGTGTGTGTGTGTGTGTGTGTGTGTGTGTGTGTGTGTGTGTGTGTTGTGGGCCGCTAACCAAAGCCGTCTGCCTGTTCTTGCGCAAGTGGTGAGAAAATACTTGTCTGCACCTTGTACGAGTGTAAATAGCGGAAGGACATTTAGCTCTGCATCTAATGTAATGAACGAGAAAATAAATCGACTAAAGCTGCGATAAAGCAGAGATGCTTTTGTTTGTGAAGAAGAATTTACCCCTTACTCTTAAATAAGGGAATTGAATGATGAGTGTTTGTGAGTCTCAGTGTTCAGAATCGCTGATGTTAATGTCCTTTCAGAACATTCAAAAAAAGTTTTTGACCAGTTTGATGTTCAAAGATGAAACAGAAATGCTTGTTTGTGAAGAAATATTTACCCCACACACTTATTCGAGGGAAATGCTGAATGATTGTAAGCAGAATATGATGCTTTTCATATCCAGTTAATGTTAATATGAATTAATAACATTCAATAAGTTAAGAAATCTTAATTTAATCTTAATTTAACAACTTGTTGAAATGGAGAGAATAAAGTATTTATTTGCATTTCTTTCAGAATTGTGGAATTAATTATTATTAATTTAAAAGAAGGTATAAAAGGCAGAACCACCAAACTATCGGCTGATATCACTCTGAATAATCGGGTATCGGTGCATCTCTAGTTTAAACATCTGATATGATTTCTGTGTTCTATTGTGAATAACATATGGGTTAATGAGATTTCCACTGCATTCTGTTTTCATTTACATTTTACACAGCGTCCCAACTTTTTTGGAATTGGGGTTGTATTCATAATAATGTTAATAATAATAATAATAATCCATCCATCCATTTTCTGTACCACTTATCCTACACAGGAGTCTGGAGCCTATCTCAGAGGACTCAGGGCACGAAGTGGGGACACCTTGGACGAGGTGCCAACCCATCGCAGGGCACAATCACACACACACTCACTCACACACTACGGACAATTTAGAGTTGCCAATCATAATACAACGCATGTCATTGGACTGGGGGAGGGAACCGGAGGACCTGGAGCATGGGGAGAACATGCCAACTCCGTGGACACAGGATGGTGGTGGGAATCGAACCCCCAACTCTGGAGGTGCGAGGCGAACGTGCTAAGCACTAAGTTACCGTGAATAATAATAATAATAATAATAATAATAATAATAATAATAATAATAATAATAATAATAATAATAATAATAATAATAATAATGATGAAGAAACAGACAGTTTTATTGAAAATATAAACTTTCCTGAATTCCAAACAGAAATTCACATTTATTCATCATCGGTGAAGCTGAACAGTGGAGATTAGCAAAGAACAGAATATTTACACTAGGTTATTTATACTATAACACATCCACATACACATCCACATGAGAGCACTACTGCTGTTAACATTCATTATTACAGTGATGTTGGGAAGGCAGGTGGGCGTGGCAGAGGGACAGTGTGGGAAGGATGATAGACCTATCATAACCAAGAGTATAAAATCGAATAATAATAATAATAATAATACAAATTGTAAAATATTCATATGTATACGTCAACATCAGTATTTTTATCAGAGGGGGAGTGGTGTCTGTTAGGAAGGGGTGGGGATAAAGGCAGTGAGAAGATGAGAGAGGCGGGATTTTAAATAATGCCATATTTGGCAAGATCGCTGAGCTCCATGTCACCGAAGGCCTCCCAGGGGCACACAACCGTGAAATCTGAGTGAGCACAGAGAAAGAGGAGGGGCAGACAGACAGTGGGCGGGGTGAATGGGGTGGGGCCAAGACAGAAAGGAAAAGAAGAATTCATGAAAGGGTAGAATAGTGAGTGAAGATGGATAAAGAGAAAAAAACAAACAAATAAAGCCAAAACAAAAGAAAGGGGGTTTTTAAAAAGAGGGACGGAGAAATAGCAGAGTCAAAAAGAGAAAAAGAGAGGGGTTTTTTAAAGAGGAGGAATAAAGAAAAGTAGGAGGGGCAATAAACAGAGAGAACAAAAGAGAGAAAGAAGACGGTTAAAACTGGTTTGTACACAGGTAACTGTATAAGAAGTGTGTGTGTGTGTGTGTGTGTGTGTGTGTGTGTGTGTGTGTGTGTGTGTGTGTGTGTGTGTGTGTGTGGGACATAACAGACAATACATACCTGTGCCGAGGCCTTCCATTCCTGGAATGTCATCACCAAAACTAAAAAAATAAAAAACCAGAAGGCAGTGAGTAAACACACACCAAACTACAGCACTAATTTCAGGTGTGTGTGTGTGTGTGTGTGTGTGTGTGTGTGTGTGTGTGTGTGTGAGTGTGTGTGTGTAAAAAACTCACCCTTTCTGGCCAGGCTTAGGCGCCTTGCTCTTAAATGTGCGTGTTTGTCTCTGTTTGAATTTTGGTGGGCCTTTTTTTGGCGTAGTTGGGCCGACTCCGCCCGCTGGAGCTGATAAAGCACTTCCTGCAGGGGGCGCTGAGTTCATCCTGACAGAGAAAGAGGCAGAGTGAGAGAGAGAGAGAGATGTTGTTTTGGTCTCTGCTGCTCCCTGACCTTCAGTGTGAGTTAAACACTAATCTGGATTACTGGATTAAGATTAAGGTGTGTGTGTGTGTGTGTGTGTGTGTGTGTGTGTGTGTGTGTGTGTGTGTGTGTGTGTGTGTGTGTGTGTGTGTGTGTGTGTGTGTGTGTGTGTGTGTAGGCTGTTCAAAGGAGGCAGCAGATGTCATTTACTGGATTAGCGAAGATTACTCAGGCCCGGAGTCTAGAGTTTACTCTGGAAGCTTCACATCCCAGTGTTTTTACTCAAAACCACATTTCTATCTGTTACAGTAAAATACTGAGTGATGGGGTGGTTACTGAATGGAGTTACTGTTACCACCCTGAAGTTGATTATTTTCCTGTAACAGCACGTCCCCAAGTGTTTATTTCCTCTTATACCACAACAAATTACCAACAATTACAATGTTTCCATTTATTAAAGTGTGACCTAACTGTAAATCGTTAAAAATGATGACGTTTATTGTTGTGTAACGTCTGTGAAACAGGTTAGTTCCTGTTCTCACTTAAACAGTCGTTCCCTCACCAGCCTCTCTCTCTCTTTTTTTTTCCTCTCTCGAAGTTAATGAGACAGAAAACGCAGCTTTTCACGTTACTGAGAACCCGCAAAGAAGCGCAAACTCCTCTGAAGATGTCAGAAAACGTAGTTACAACTTTACCTCTGTTTGTTACAAAGCGCTGACACTGGAGACTCCTTCCATGAATGTTACATATAAACATCTCCTTACAGAAAACTTCACTATATCAATGCTTACGCACAATTTTTAAGTCCATTTAAGTGAGCCGTTACTATAGAAACAATAATATTAATATAGACCTGCTATAGAAGATAAAAAAAAAACACCTTTCGACCAGTTAGAATCCTGAATTCATCAGCACTTTGGTATAAATCAAAATAACAGATATGTCAGAGTGGGGTGGAGTCCCCAGATTTCACACGGAGAGTTCCTTAGCAGAGGAGGTTCCTTAAATGTTATTGCTACAACCACTGAAATTCTCACTTCCTACCATGCTGAGAACACTTTAGGACATTCTTCTACAGGACTCACTCCATTTCAATGTACTTGGAGGTATTAGTTCCCATTTTTCTCTTGGAACCCCACACAAAGAGCCATCTCAGCTGTAGATGAGTGGTTTAGAAATGTAGAAACAGTGAGGAAGGATATTATGTAAATGAATCTACCAAAATGTCATAAGCAGCAGACCAACAAGCAAAGTGATCAGCAATGTGAAAATATTTTAGTTGGTTTTTGTAGTGTTAATCAAATAGCATCTTTCTCTGGCCATGCTTACTGACAAAAGCTACCAGACTCTCTAGTGACAGCTAAACATCTGGTTTGCAAGACCTTGCTATATGTTTTGCCCCCAATGATGTGGGTCCCTTCAGGCTATTACAAGAAAAGCAACATCACTTATTCAGAATTTCATAATCATGCCATGTCTCATGCCACAGATTGATAGTTCCTGGTTCCTTGTTGGACGTGTCCCTGCCTGCACCATCCATTCAACACTGGTCTCCTAGCCTTGCTCGCACATAGTCAGTATATCAACAATAAGAGAATTCAGCAGCACCACGGTGTTAAGCAAAATAGCAGATACGGTGGTGGTGAGGAAACGTTCCCCATCCTGCTTGTGGAGTCTTAATCGTATTTACACCGTGCAATTATCGGCAATTCTCAGTTCCCCTTCCTAAATTTACCATCATTTTATATAGGTAAAGATGTATTGACCTTTAAAACCCTTCTTTCACCCTGGAAGTTGACAGAGTTCATTCCTACTTCCTTACACCATCGGTGCATTCCCGGTTTCCGAGTACTAGGAAGTCATAGTCAGTGTCATACACCAGTTCCACACCATACAATACTGACGGCAAGTTACCAATGCAAAGAGACCAGAAGTGAACAGGTGTAGGAGCGGTGTTGGGACATGTTGGACCCCAGTATAAATGATTCCATTCCCAGTCAGTTAAGTTTACCTGCATCATTGACCCTTTGCCTATTTTCCTGTTCATGCGTTTGGATTGTATTAGTATTTTATTTTTTTTTACTCTTTGCTTTAAACAACTGGGCTGTTCTCTCCTAAAAGACGATACCAACCAGAGGGGGTGAAGGCTAACACGTGCTTCAGCGGAGTCATGTAGCCACCACATGTTCTCTAACTGCTGCCCATGTTAGGCAGCTGAACACTTGGAGGTAAAGTGTAATTGCCCATGAACACAATTGGTTAGTGTCTTTCTGATTGACAGTGTAACTCTGTCCTTCCCACTGAGAGAACATGACCAGTTTAAGCTCTCTTGCTTTCCCAGCCACCGGGATTTGAATTAGTGATCTCTTCACACTATTCTGTTGTGCCACTCAGGAGCCTCCTTGCATGTTTTTTTTTTATTTTTATTTTGTTGTTGTTTTGTTGTTGTTGTTTGTTTTGCTAGAATTGTGAAACTGTTTCTAAATTGCAGTGGTTCCAAACATTCCAGCAATTTTTGCAACAGGCTTTCTTTTTTCTTATAGTTAAAGGAAAATGAAAACAAAGAAATGAATTCACCATTGATTCAGACTAATATAAAGTTAATTAAAGTTATAACAACGCAACACGTACTGTATGACTCACACAAACATGTTTGTATTTACTTATAAAAGCATCTTAAATCCTGAGCTCCTGCTTTAAACTCTTTATCTCATTAAGCTTAGTGGTGAGTCACAGTTCACTAGCCTGTTGTGCAACTTTAATCCTTATACACTGATCTAACACATATCACACACACACACACACACACACACACACACACACACAACACCTACACACACATCACACACAACCTTAATATACACTACAACTCTTAATACACAGCTTTACACAACACTCATGCTAGTTCAAATTTTACAGGCTTTACAAATGGCCTGTGTGTGTGTGTGTGTGTGTGTGTGTGTGTGTGTGTGTGTGTGTGTGTGTGTGTGTGTGTGTGTGTGTGTGTGTGTGTGTGTGTGTTGTCAGTAAAGAGAATGAAGTGAAGAAGAAAAAACACACCTGAACAAGCTAAGCAAGGTCTTCAGGATTACTAGAACATTACAGGCAGGTGAGTTTGGAGGTTGGAGCTAAACTCTGCAGATGTGAAGAACCCTGTGATTACATCACGCTTCACTGTTGTCAATTTCAAACGTAGTAACATTTTAGACCTCACTGACAAGCATAAGCTGCTGTATGTCAATCATAAACATAATTACTGTAAAATACTGCTCATTTTTTATTATTTGTTATGTTTATATTACATCTTTTCATTTCTCTAAAAATGCATGAATAAAGTAAGCTTTTCCCCGGATCTCTGCTAGCCCTAGCTCTGTAACCAGTGGGATCTCAAACTCACCATTTTTTACAGCAGAATGCTACTATTTCTGCTAGGACTAGGACTTATTTCTGTGAACACTCCAGGTTTGTATCTGGTCCCCCACCAGTGGTATTCAACCAGAATTTGAGGGGAATTTTAAACATTCTCACCCCCATTTAAAATAAATAAATAAAAAATTAAGAGAAGTCTCAAACCTGAAATGTTCTGCATGCACACTACACTTACCCAGGTACCCCCTAAAAAACTAAGACTGAGACTCGAACCCTTCCCGTTATAAACCCTAAAAGTGGAACTGTGAGCAATCCTGAGCATTACATTTGGACTTAAGTTCTAAGTCTAGGAAATATGAATGTGCAAAATGTTTATAAACGTCCATATACCTTATGACGTGCTCTAGAGATCAGTGTTTGTTCCGAGGAGCTCGGACCATCCTGAGCCGAGATATTGAGGTTTCCGTAAACAGCTGTATAACCAAAATGTGCTGTGTGCCATGACACAAAGATGGCTGTCGTAGTTAAACCAAGTAAAATAATAATATTTTTTTTTAACACCTGGTGATCACTCTAATAAAAAATTAGGAAATTAAAAACGGCCAAGCAACCTGCAGTGGACCGCTTGAGATGGATGGACACATCAATTATACCATCAATTCCTGAATTTCATTTAGAATTAATTTTAAATAAGGAATTAAGTTAGAGATAATTTTCTCAACACAGGATTTAAAACCAAATGCTAATGGAAATTACAGCAGCGAGATTTTTTTGTTTGTTTTTTTTATTCAGTAACGTTTTAAAATGATTAAATAATGTGTATTTAAGTACGTCTGGTGTAAATGTTTGTCTTACCTGTAGCGAAGCTCCTCTCACTCTTTGGGTGTGGAAGTAACAGGAAGACAGCAGTGTATGCGCGTGTGTTTGTCTGTGTGTGTGTATGTGTTTGTCTGTGTGTGTGTGTGTGTGTGTGTGTGTGTGTTTGTGTGGTATAATAATCCGAGAGCCTTGGTCCATCTTTTTTATAGGCGACTCCTGATCCCTCAATCCTTCTTTTCTCGAGGGGGTGGGGTGGTGGGGGGGGAGGGATTAGTATATTATATACTCCTGGATTATAATTAGGGCGATGTGGGGCTGAAGCACTGGGGCCTGAGCTCAGAGGGAGCTCCTGATTGGCTGAAGTAGCCTAGTCATCACTTTGAACAAGCGTAATGATGTAGTCTACCACTATCTACCACAGTAAGGCCTAAGGTTGTTACAGTGGTGGTGGCTGACAGAGTGTGCAGCTAGCCAAGACAAGTCCACAAGATGTCTAAGGCTGTTTTCACATCCGGCTCGTTTATTTCGGAACCTGGAGCGTTTATTTCGGAACCTTGGTTCGGTTCGTTTAGACATATATGAACACGGCAATCGCGCTCGGATCCGCACCAAAACGTCTCGGCCCGATCGCAAATGAACCCTGGAGCGGTTCACTTGTAGTGAGAAAGCAATCCGACCCAACGGACCAACGAGCCAACCTGTATAGCAATGCATGATGGGAACTGCGTTACGTAAACATCGTGTTTGTTTTGCTAGTGGCTCGCGTGATTCACAGTTTAACTTGGACCAAAAAACTTTTTTTTTTTTTAACTACATTATAATACGACATTATAATAACTACAGCTAAAAAGAAAGTCACAATAAGCTCACAGAGCTGCTGCCTATCCGTCTTGATGGATGAGCGGTGTGGGCGGAACCCCGGAACATAAACAGGCGCACTCTGACCAATGAGAGGACAGTTTACTGACATGTGACTTACATAAACATATTGTGTTACGCTTTGAAATGTTGCCTTGTGAAAGCGAACCGAGCCGAGGAGAAATTACAGCATTGTGACAATTTAAGTCCCCGTTTCGGAACAAAGCACGGACCTACAGGTCTGAAAACGGCCGGAAAAAATGGAAAGCGATGCCAATAAAACGGAAAAATTCATTCCAGAAAGCGAAAAAAAAGAAACGCATCAGAAACCGATTTCTGAGTTCTTCGGTTCACTGACAGACAGCAACACAAGCATTTCAGCTGAATTTAGCTAGCTGGCTAATGTTAATTTATGAGCTAGCTTGCTAGCAAGGAAAGTCCTAGCACTACAACTAACTGTTAGCACTGTGTCAGGAGAGTGCTCCTTTTCTGATCTCTCTTTAATAATAAAAAAATAATAATAATCGTTTGTGATTGGACACGTGTGTGCATGGAACCTGAAATGGTTAGAGATGTAGATTTCTACGACATTATCAAAGATCTCGTAAGGCCAGGAAGAAGAACATCTAATGGGAAGGTGTGCCAGTGTGTGTGCTGCTGTAAATGCAAACATTATAAATGTATATTTGTGCTTAATAGCCTTTTGAATAGCGTAGCGTATTAGCAGGAGTCTAGCCAATGACAATTAAGATTGCAAAAGACTAAATACAGAAAGTCTATCGAAAATAAAAACAGGTGTTTGTATAAGGAGTAGAATAGTGTGCAGTGTGTGTAGTCTGCTGTTATTATTAGCTAATTGGCTAAAGGCTTCTGCGTCAGTAGCCGTGTGTGTGTTTGGCACCTCTGAGCTATAAACACACTCTTATATAACATGTACTTTAAAAAAATAATAATAATAAGATTCTGACAGTCTGTGTTTGGACAAAATGAGTGAAAATGTAAAGCTGGTTATTATAAATTATGTTTTGCTCCTCACACACATCAGAGAAAGAAAAAAAAAACCCAATAAATAATAATGATCTTAAATCCCTCGGCACTGCTGAGTTCTGGATGCTGATTGGTCAGGAGGTGTTGATTAGTTTTCTATAACAGCAGCTCTGACAGTAGCGCAGCTGCAAATCACAGGTTTATATTAATGCAGTCGTTTTAAAACGTTATCGTTTCCATAGTAACAATATTGTTTCCTTGTAAACTTTTGTATGACCCTGATTATGTTTAATGTTTTCTATTTATTTATTTATTTATTTATTTATTTATTTATTTATTTATTTTCTGCCGGTCAACGACCATCTTTTTTGTTTTGTGTTGAAAGTTCTTTGTTTTTTTCCCCCCTTGTGATACAGTATGACAGAAGGGTTTTTACATGTGTGTAACCTCATATTTATACCCCGGGGAAACAACACATTTACTGAGAGAAAATGAATATAAGATGTTCAAGAATGCCAATTTCTTTGCATTTATTAAAAATATTCTTTATGGGTGTCAATAATTTTTGGCACATGTGTTTGAGAGAAAATATTATTATTTAAAAAAGTATCTGCAGATAAAAGATTTTAAAACATTTAGTTTGAACAAAGATAAATATTTTCTTCTATTGTTTTAGTGGAAAATTAGTGGAAGTATTTTATGTAATATTTATTTTGTTTGGTTTGTTTCAGTTTCATTATTTTACTGTTCTGTTTGTGACACGCTTTTTTGTTTTGTTTTGTTGTTTCATCTTTAAATGGAAGCTCCATATTGCATTTTTGTCTCCTCACATTCAGGCCAGTGTGTGTGTGTGTGTGTGTGTGTGTGTGTGTGTGTGTGATTTTCTCTCTGAGATCAGAACCTTCTAGAAGCGACTGCAGGAAGTGAGCGGATAAAGCATGTAACTCTGTAATCTTCTTTACAGCATTAGCGTTCACATTAAAGGCACACACACACACACACACACACACACACACACACACACACACACAGAGAGAGAGAGAGAGAGAGAGAGAGAGAGAGAGAGATCTGTTCAAAATCTATTGCTGTATAATAGTACATAAAGTCAGTTTAAAAATCAAGACTCATTCTTACTGGGACATTGCAAATTTGCATAAAATAATAATAATAATAATAATAATAATAATAATGCTTTTTACTGTAATTTGTGATGTACATATCAGATGTAAACTTTATGGAGTCATCATAAACGCTGTAGCGTCATTAATACGTTTTGATTTAGCTTTCGACTCCCTGAGAGCCGGGTTCTTTATGGCCACTAGATGTCACTGTTGTATGAATCTTTAAACGGTTCACATTATTTATTTAGTATAATTTTCCTAAGCGTAAAGGCGATGTAAGAGCGAGTTTTACTTTTCGATGTGTAACATTTTCTTCATGTCAGTACAGTAATAAAAAGTGTGTTTCACGTTTCTTTTTTTTTTTCTTCCCCACTGATATGATTTTATTTCGTTTTATTTCGTTTCTGGTGTCTTTATCCACCCTGCTTAAAAAACACAGTAGAAACCATTACAGAAATTCTAAAGGTTTTAATAGTTATAATGGGAATTGTATTGGTTTTAATGGAAACTATAATGGTCCTTGCGGGTCTCTACTGGTAATGTGTTGGGTTTTATTGGTGGCGTGTTTATGTCTAGTGGAAACCAATACAAACTATTAAATCCTAATAGAATATGGTCCAAAAACAAACTACATTTGTTAATGGTTTTAATAGTATTTGTATTGGAAACCATTAGAAGTTCTGAAATGATTTCTGTTGGTTTTGGGATTGTTGTTGTTGTTTTTTTTTCAGCAGGGCATCGACACCACCCAAACCTCTAAGCATGTTAGAGAGAGAGAGAGAGAGAGAGAGCGAGAGAGAGAGAGAGAGCGAGAGAGAGAGAGAGAGAGAGAGAGAGAGAGAGAGAGAGAAAGAAAGAATGTAAAGACAGGGAGAAAGAAAGAACAGGAAGTGAGTGTAGTACTGTCATTTGTAATTTCCTGTGGTGTTTGGTAGAAGAACATTATATCCATGAATAAAGAATTCTAAAATTGGAACCAGTTGTGGAATGGAACGAACACACACACACACACACACACACACACACACACACGTGTGCGCGTGTATGTTTGTGACACTCTTATCATGGCAGTTATATACAGTGTTTTATTATCAAAAAAGTTTTAGTTGTGACGTCCGTTTTATCTCTGTAACAGTGTTATTGGGTAGAGATGTGAATTGTTTGGCCAGAATTGTTGGGCTCACACCCCTCCCCTTTCCCATCACCCTGCTCACCAGCAGCTCACCACGGAGTCATGATACTCTACACACAGAAACCCAACAGTGTCCTGACTAATCTTATAACAGACTCGCAGCGATAAAAAAAAAAAAACTTCACTTGTTTATACTGATTGAAAACGTCTAATAAGTTGATTTCTCCAGTGTACCGTGAGAAAGGGTTAAAGAACAACACATCCAACTTTTTACCCATTTAAAGTTACATTTAAACAAGTTAGTTCCTGTTGTCACTTACATTATAGCAGCTATAAACAGTCATTCCCTCTCTTTATTCTCTCTCTCTTGAAGTTAATAACACACACAAAAAAAAAAAAAAAAAAAACGCAGTAGAAGCGTAAATTCCTAAAGTTACAGCTTTACCTCTGACCGTTACAAAGCGCTGACACTGGAGACTCCTTCCATAAATGTTACATGAACATCTCATTACAGAATATCAGGTTACACTTATCCGTTTACGTGGAGCGTCCGCTGGCTGTACACGTCCCTGCGAACGAGCCGTTACTATAGAAACGATAACGTATTAGAACGAGCGCATTCATATAAACCTGCGCTATAGAATATGAATCGACACCTTCTGACCAATCAGGATCCAGAACCAGACAGCGCTGTGGTATAAATTCCAAAAGAGAAGATGAAGCTCTCAGACATTCTGATTTTTAACACATTTTATTGCTGTCATTCATTAATTATTGTACTGACATCTTTTACCTTTTATCTTCAGTGTTATTCTTTACTTTGCTTTAAATTTTTGGATTTTTTTTTTTTATATTTTATGCAATAAAGGTTGTTATTATTACTGTTGTTGTTGTTGTTGTTGTTGTTGTTGTTGAGATTTAACAAAGAGTTTGAGATGTTTTTTTTTTTTAGAAACTGACGGTTGTTAGATGATCAGATTTATTTTTCATTCACTGCAAATTATAAACTACATTCTGTGCATTCTCTACAGAGCAGAACTCGTGTGTGTGTGTGTGTGTGTGTGTGTGTGTGTGTGTGGGTTGAATTCATTCCTCTGCACATCTGTTCTGCAGATCTTTGTCCACATTAGGTGAATTAATGCGGCAGTTTAACGCTGCTGTGCTTTTTATATAATAATTACACGATGAGAATCACATCAATTGAAAAGAGTCATTAATGTGTTTGGTTGATTCTATATTTAATCCACTCAGATTATACTTTATTACATGTACGCCCTCTTTTGAACATTTTTTTCATTTTATTTTTTGTGAGTCATAATAGTTTTTGAGATGGCTATAATGGTTTTCTTGAAAAAGAAAAGAAAAAAAAAAAGCATAGTGATTAAATAGAAACAGGGAATTTTGGCAAGACTTCACATATTCCCACAGTAAAAGTACACAGATTAACGAGTTTCTAACCAGAAGCAGGGACCATTAAGTGTCAAACACTGATATTTTGGGTA
>CM042544.1:809769-839769 GCA_023630585.1 Cranoglanis bouderius
CTTCAGTTATCCACTAATTTGGTCAGAATACATCTCACTGTTGCTGAGATATGCCTTCACTTCCTGTTTGGAGACTTCGCCATCAATCCCATATATTAAAAATCAAAGAAACAACTTTTTTGGGATAGTCTTTATTCAAATTCGGTGATGATTGGACAAGGTTTATAGGAGAAGAAATGAAAATACTGGTTTCAGAAAAAAAAAAAAAAAAAGATCAAAATGACAGAAAATCCAGTATGGCAGAAATTGACATCATTTGCCCTATTGGTGGTGCTAGAGGACATGAGTGGTGAACACTAAAACTGCTGTGAAGGTAGCTGTAACTGTCATATATTACTGTGCCAAATTTCATAAAAAGCATTCTGTGGGCTGCCATAGACTTCCATGTAAAAGTATAATAATAATAAAAAATAATAATACAATAAGCAAAAGAAGAAGAAGAAGAAGAAGAAGAAGAAGAAGAAGAAAACATACAATCACTAAATTCGGCCCTTAATAATAATAATAATAATAATAATAATAATAATAATAATAATAAAGAGCTTGTGATAATCTCATCAGAATATATCACCATGTTTCTTGTACCTCCCTCATCCCCTCACATCTAATCTCATCAATCTCCTCTATCCCCTCACATCTAATCTCATCAATCTCCCCTCCCAATATCTCCCAATATAACACCTATCCCCTATACCCTTTTCACTAACCCCTACTCCCAAGTCACTCACAGTTCACCCACAATATTCTCATATAAAAACCTCTTTGCACATTAGAGTCAACAAAAAATCAACCCACTCACACTCATATAAACACTCTCAGCCTCTAGAATCAACACACACACACACACACACACACACACACACACACACACACACACACACACACACACACACTTTCTTATAAAACCTCTGCAGTGACCATACACACAGGCACTTCTATAAATACTTCACCCAGGATATACTAAAATACAAATTACTAAAAAACTAAATTACTAAAGTAAACATACTAAAACGTTTCTTGGAATTCAATATTTTACTATTTTTGGCCAAATTCCCACCTCCTAACTGTAGCCATCTCTACTATCTGTTAACGTAAAATTAATGTTCTACTCCAAACCGACCATCTAAACATATGTAAGATTAAAAAAAAGAAATCGCTAGCTCGTATTCTTTATCTCCTAATTTCTAATCCAATAGCTAACAATTCCCAGACCCCAGTACCTAATCAGACAATCTAACACACACTCACTCACTCTTGCATGTATTTAGTGTCCCTACAAATGTCACTCCAGTTTTTCTCCTGAATTGTTTATCTTCCTGAAAAGAAAAGGTGTTTTTTTATGTTTTAGGTGACAACCATGAAATCAGTTCTTAGGTGTGTGACTTTGTGTGTCATCCTGGCGATCGCAGTGTGCTTTGGTTCGTAACAACCTCTAAAATTCAATAACACTGTTTGCTCATACACTACACACACACACACACACACACACACACACACACACACACACACACTCCTAATGGAAGTGTTGCTTTTGTGTCTCTACAGAGTCTGAGGAGAGTAATGAGTCATTTGAAGGTAAATAATAACTAAATAAAGTTTTTTTTCTTTCACTTTCTGCTAACGTGCTCACTAAAGCATGTGTTTGTAAAGGTGAAGAGCTAGAAGTTTTGAAATTTTAGGTCGGAAACCAGAACCTGTTTACCTCCTGTTTTCTACTTTCTAGTTTTCCTCACTGCTGCTCCAGCTTACCTCCAGCTCTACCTTGTTTACCTCCAGCTCTACCTTGTTTACCTCCAGCACTACCTTGTTTACCTCCAGCTCTACCTTGTTTACCTCCAGTTCTACTTTGTTTACCTCCAGTGCTACCTTGTTTACCTCCAGCTCTACCTTGTTTACTTCCAGTTCTACCTTGTTTACCTCCAGCACTATCTTGTTTACCTCCAGCTCTACATTGTTTACCTCCAGCACTACCTTGTTTACCTCCAGCGCTACCTTGTTTACCTTCAGCGCTACCTTGTTTACCTCCAGCTCTGTCTTGTTTACCTCCAGCTCTGTCTTGTTTACCTCCAGCTCTACCTTGTTTACCTCCAGCTCTACCTTGTTCACCTCCAGCTCTACCTTGTTCACCTCCAGCTCTGTCTTGTTTACCTCCAGCTCTACCTTGTTTACCTCCAGCTCTGTCTTGTTTACCTCCAGCTCTGTCTTGTTTACCTCCAGCTCTACCTTGTTTACCTCCAGCACTACCTTGTTTACCTCCGGTTTCATGATTAGCCACCAGATTATGGAGGAAATGTGACCAACATCAAGTGGTGTTCCAATGCAGTTTTATGAGGTTGTTCAAAATGTTAGACAGCAAAATGTTTTGCCAACCGTTTTCAACCCCAAGGGGTGACATTATTATTATTATTATTATTATTATTATTATTATTATTATTATTATTATTATTCATTGTAGTCATCAATGTCACATGATGCAAAACTGAACTACTAGTTTGAATAATAATGGAACCCCTCATTATAACATCTCTAGGTATTTTGAAAGTTCATCATTGTCCAGTGTTGAGGAGCAATCTACTTTAGCTACCTAACACAGAAGTTTGCTCCATCCTAGATTGGCCACCCCAATAAAGTCATGGGTCTACCTTGGCCACCCCATTGTAACAGGTCTGGCTGCAGTACATCGGTTTGTATGAATATAATGTGTGTATGTGGTTGGTTTGGTTGATTCCCCTTTTCCATTTTAAATTGCTGTTCCATTTAAATGATCAGTTCAAGTAACGTTCATCAGATGGCCATTAAATGACAGGTTGAGACAGCACCATCGTAGACTTTGAGCTGTATTCAGAGTTAAGTGCATGCAGTGAGGATGTAATACTGAAATTACACACAGTGGTATTCAGACCTCTAACAATAACAATGAAAGGCCAAAAATGAAATGCAAAAATATTAGTTAAATAATTAATAACATTGTCTCTTAAAAGTCCAACAAAAGGCTATTTTTTTATATCTTAATGGATTCCTCATAGTTTCTACTGGTTCAGTTCATTCACACAGACACTAACCTCATTTAACTCTGGTTTCTACTGCAATAGAAAACAAATACAAAAACGATTTTATTTGTCTTAATTTAGAACTTCTGCACATGTGGCCATGGTTTTCTGTTGTTGTTGCTGCTGCTGCTTTTTTTATCTCTTTTTTTATCTTTTACTTTGTTTTCCTGAATGTGGCGTGAAGACGCTGGTATCCTCCTGTATTTTGAGTTCAACTCAAATGTGTTTAGACAGGTTCTGTCTTTTCTTTTCTTCTTTAAATATTTGTGTTTGTGTGTGTGTGTGTGTGTGTGTGTGTGTGTGTGTGTGTGTGTGTGTGTGTGTGTGTGTGTGTAAAACAGACCTGATCCTAAACCGCCACAGAGCAAACACATTCATCGGCTCTCCTGGACGCAACTACAACAGCTACAGACGGAGGTACACACACAAATACACACTTACCCAAGTACACACAAATACACACTCACCCAAATACACACAAATACACACTCACCCAAATACACACAAATACACACTCACCCAAATACACACAAATACACACTCACCCAAATACACACAAATACACACTCACCCAAGTACACACAAATTCCCACTCACCCAAATACACTCAAATACACACTCACCCAAGTACACACAAATACACACTCACCCAAATACACACAAATACACACTCACCCAAGTACACACAAATACACACTCACCCAAATACACACAAATACACACTCACCCAAGTACACACAAATACACACTCACCCAAGTACACACAAATACACACTCACCCAAATACACACAAATACACACTCACCCAAGTACACACAAATACACACTCACCCAAGTACACACAAATACACACTCACCCAAGTACACACAAATACACACTCACCCAAGTACACACAAATACACACTCACCCAAGTACACACAAATACACACTCACCCAAGTACACACAAATACACACTCACCCAAATACACACAAATACACACTCACCCAAATACACACAAATACACACTCACCCAAGTACACACAAATACACACTCACCCAAATACACACAAATACACACTCACCCAAATACACACAAATACACACTCACCCAAATACACACAAATACACACTCACCCAAATACACACAAATACACACTTACCCAAGTACACACAAATACACACTTACCCAAATACACACAAATACACACTCACCCAAATACACACAAATACACACTTACCCAAGTACACACAAATACACACTCACCCAAGTACACACAAATACACACTCACCCAAATACACACAAATACACACTCACCCAAGTACACACAAATACACACTCACCCAAATACACACAAATACACACTCACCCAAGTACACACAAATACACACTCACCCAAGTACACACAAATACACACTCACCCAAGTACACACAAATACACACTTACCCAAGTACACACAAATACACACTCACCCAAGTACACACAAATACACACTTACCCAAGTACACACAAATACACACTCACCCAAATACACACAAATACACACTCACCCAAGTACACACAAATACACACTCACCCAAGTACACACAAATACACACTCACCCAAGTACACACAAATACACACTTACCCAAGTACACACAAATACACACTTACCCAAGTACACACAAATACACACTTACCCAAATACACACAAATACACACTTACCCAAATACACACAAATACACACTTACCCAAGTACACACAAATACACACTTACCCAAGTACACACAAATACACACTTACCCAAGTACACACAAATACACACTCACCCAAATACACACAAATACACACTCACCCAAATACACACAAATACACACTCACCCAAGTACACACAAATACACACTCACCCAAGTACACACAAATACACACTCACCCAAGTACACACAAATACACACTCACCCAAGTACACACAAATACACACTCACCCAAGTACACACAAATACACACTTACCCAAGTACACACAAATACACACTCACCCAAATACACACAAACACACACTTACCCAAATACACACAAATACACACTTACCCAAGTACACACAAACACACACCTACCCAAGTACACACAAATACACACTTACCCAAGTACACACAAATACACACTTACCCAAATACACACAAATACACACTTACCCAAGTACACACAAATACACACTTACCCAAATACACACAAATACACACTTACCCAAGTACACACAAACATATTCACACACAAACTGAAGCATCTAAGTACAATCATGAAACAAAGTTATTTTATGTTTTTCAGTGTCAAGTCTCCAGCTGAACGTCGTTCTGAGATCTGTGAGGATTACTTTCACTGTCGACTGATTGCTCGTCGCTATGGCTCCCAGCTCGCCTATCAGAAGTACTTCGGCGGTCACCAAGTCAACAACAACGGCCTCCGTTACTGAGCAGGCGTGCACACTGTGTGTGTATTGAACCACACACTGAATCTCGACATTATATTGCTGTAATCAAAAAAATCAACGCTACATTCATTTTTACATTTTTGTGTGTAACGTTTATTTCTCTTTCTGATGCCTGATCTGGGTTAAACCGTGAGATCGTACCTCAATGATATGAGATGATTTACTAATCATGATCAGTCGAATCGGGCCACGAGTGAAAAGGACCCTAACCGACCCTGTCTAAGAAAAATTACATGATTTTAATGCATATCAGTAGACGGAGTATCATTTTCAGAGTACATTACATTATTTTTGTTTTTAAAAAATTGCTATATAGAGTTATTAGAAATATTTTAGAAATATGTCTAAATACAGTACTGTGCAAAAGAAATGCTGTAGACCAAAGATGCCTTCAAAATAAGGAAATGAGCTGGTAAGTTTTATTGAGCATCTTACAGAACCACAGTTCTTCTGGACACTTTGACTTTCGCACTCGCTTCTTATTTCTGCAGTGAAACCCAGCAGCCTTCATTGTGTTTACTGTCTGAAAAGTGTCTCTTACTGTAATACGCTGCTTTCTTTAATGACATACAAACATTTTTCTGTAACATTTAATTTTATGCTAGAAAACTAATGTTTGGGAATCTAAAATGTTTTTTTGTACCGACTCGATCATGTAGACGTCATAAAATAAAAAAATCTATAACAAAGTTTGTATTAAAAAGAATAGGTGCCTAAAACTTTTGCACAGTTCTGTATATCATAGAGTTCATGTTTTTTAGAAACCTGTCCATAGCGTTGGTTCATTAACTCCAGCGAAATGAGCCGTGACCTGCGTGTTCAGTTTCTCCATTACATCACGGCCATGTTTTCTTTATACGAGAGCACAAATCAAACAAATTGTCGCCGATTTTACGGAATATGAGAACTCATAATAGCATGAAATTTACAGCATGGAAACGGACGTGTGCAAGCGTTAGGATGCTGTGACCTCGATTAAGCCTCGATCTAGATTCACAAAATAAGCTTCTTCTGAGCTGGAGCTTATGGGAGCTTTTGAACTTATGGAACTGATTTGACACCAGTAAACCGAATCAGATTAAACCGAATATAATTAACTATTATAATGATTTGATTTAGTGAACTGGATTAGATTAAACCAAAATTCATTTAAACCGACTCGGTTTAATCCGGATCAGATCAGAACTGTTTTTGTGTAATCACGTATTTTACTAATATTTGTTTTTGACTTAATTTGCGTTGTATTTGCAGTGTTTCTACTTACTTACTTACTTACTAACACACTCACACACAGTCATTATCCTCACACACATTACCTCACACACTTTTTACTTTCACATATAATCACAAAACTGTTATTTTTACACCAAAAAAAAAAAAAAATTATAATAATAATAAAATAAAATGTTCATCACAAAAGTCTTAGGTTGCCTTTTCTTGCCCTTTTGTGATTTGAAACACAGTTTAACTGAGGCTCTGACTGCAGGTTAGACTGCCAGGTACTGAGTCTTTAGCTTAAATAAATAAATAAATAAATAAAGTTTGCGTTGGTTTATAGTACTGTGTGCTTTATTTATACAAAATATGCTTAATTGTGACACGTACACGAAACTACTATACTACTACCGCGATGTCTAGGCTGTGTTCCAATACTGTTTTATCAGCTCAAGTGAAGTTTATTAGATGTTGGTTTAATGTGCTTTAAGAGTTTATTGTGATTTAAACACAGTCTCCTCTACACATTTCCCCCACATTTGATTTTATCATCTGAGGTGATCAAAGAGACCAAAATCCTTTACTCAAGAAAAAGTGAGTAAAACATACACCTCTAAATAAAATGAAAATTCTGCTAAAAAATTTCAAGTACAGCTTCGAGTTCTTCAGGTTAAAGCAGAAAATAGAAACTCTTAAAATCACACACTTATTTTAGTTGTTAATGCTAAATTATCACTTCTTTCACCAAGAAACAATGCAATATAGTGGGGAAATATGAGCTAAGACTAACTAACCAAAGCTTTATTCCTAATCTCTCACGTTAGCTAGAGCATAATGATAACAAGCTGAATGCTAATCGCTAGCTGTTCCAGTACAAAATGCAGTGATAATATAAAGTGTAAGCAGCCACAGATAGATGAGACGAATGTTTAACGTTTTGTGTCCTTTAACTTTAAATCTTTAAATCTTTTTTATTCAGTGGAAGGTGTTTTATTAAGTGTAGGAAAGGTGAATTGAGCTTATGTATATATATATATATATATATATATATATATATATATATATATATATATATATATATATATGTGTACAGGACTGTGTAAAAGTTTTAGGCACCCTATTTTTTTTAGTACAAACTTTTAGTTTTTTTTATTTTATGATCAAATCAAACATTTTAGATTCCCAAACATTAGTTTTCTAGCAAAAATTAAACGTTACAGAAAAATGTTTGTGTGTCATTAAAGAAAGCAGCGTATTACAGTAAGAGACACTTTTCAGACAGTAAACACAATGAAGGCTGCTGGGTTTCACTGCAGAAATAAGAAGCGAGTGCGAAAGTCAAAGTGTCCAGAAGAACTGTGTCTGGTTCTGCAAGATGCTCAATAAAACTTACCAGCTCATTTCCTTATAAAACTGCACACATTGTACCGGAGACTACTGTTTTAATTTTTTTCTCACCAAATATTGACTTTGTTTCATTTACTACTGTTTACTGCTCTTTACTGTATTCTTTTAAATGTAGAAACATTTGATTTCATTATTTTGAAGGCATCTTTGCTCTACAGCATTTCTTTGCATGTGTCTAAAACTTTTGCACAGTACTGTGTGTATAACCCAAACACTGGTAGATGTCCCTTTGCTGACTGACTGTGCAGCGACTCTCTGTATGTTTATGCTGTTGTTTTACTGGTGAAACCTGACAGTGCACTGTTTTAATCCGTAAGCGTTATTCCGTCTGTTCTCACGTGAGAATTTCTAAAATTATGCTGCTCGTGCACTGAACCCTGGTGTGTGTGTGTGTGTGTGTGTGTGTGTGTTTAAGAGTGTATAAGAACACCCATGGCTTCTCTCAGCACACGACCCGGGTTAAACACTAGTGTGTGTTTAGAAGGGACCATGTAGGATACGTACTGTATGTATATACACTCCTGGTCCAAGCCCAAAACGACCAAATATGAAGCTTTTAATGATCTTAACAACAAATCATTGGTCAGGAAATTAAACAACTAGATAAAATAACTTATTATGGGATAGCTTTTCCGTTCGATTTCTTTACACGTTTAAGCCTTGTGGGTAAACTTGTGGACAGGTTTTTATTTATTTATTTATTAATTTATTTATTAGTTAGTTAGTTTGTTTGTTTGTTTGTTCGTTTCATTTTATTTTAATTTTGTACACCCAAACGTGTTAGTTTGAATTTTATTATCATGATTTTACTTTTGCGTTCAAGACGACTGTATAAGTGAACGTCCCTGTTTCTAGCTTTTCCCCAAACAACACTGTATGTGCCTCAGAAAGTCTCAGGAGCGCATTTGTTTAATTCCTGCTCATTTACTGACCAATGATTTGTTGTTAAGATCATTAAAAGCTTCATATTTTTGCCATTTTTGGGCTTGGGCCATTTGTTTGTTTGTTTGTTTGTTTGTTTGTTTTTGCCCAGGAGTATACAGTACTGTGCAAAGTTTTATTACAAAAATATACAGTATATTTAATACAAAGTTTGTTTATTTTCTGACTTTGCAGTACTGAGTCAGATTCCATACATTACTTTTCCAACCGAACAATATAATGTTACCAAAACAAAAAATATTTTAGGAAAGAAAGTAACATATTACACCACTGTTCAGCCAAAGCAGTCAGAGCCTCCAGAAGAACAGAAGTGGCAGATTCTCCAAAATGTTTAGTTAAAATGAAAAACTACATAAAGTGTACCTGAGGCTACTGATGCATTTTTAAACAGCAAAGTGTTTAAAACAAACACAGACTTTCTTTAGTTTATTGCTGTTTATAGTATTAGAAACGTTTCATTCGTCTTTGTTTATCTTTGAAGGCGTCTTTGCTTTACAGCATTTCTTTACATGTACCTGAGATTTTTTTCACAGTACTGTATGTAATAATAATAATAATAATAATAATAATAATAATAATAATAATAATAATAATAGTATGTATGTAGTAATATTAATTTAAGCATAGTATACAACATTTCTGGAGAAACAGAACTTTCCAGATCAGAGATGTGCATCAGGACTGGGATCCCATTGGACACAACAAAAAAGCCACGTGAGCGTTCGCTAAGGTCACGGGACGAAGAAGAAGACCGTGTTCGTTAACGTGAGCATTACGTTTACATCATATAGCTAACACTTTTATCCAAAAGGGTCCAACAGCGGCAGCTTGGTGTGAACGCACAACCTTCTGATCGGTAGCCCAAAAATGCCATAACATTAACGTGGACATTAGCATGAACATCACTCGCATCGCTAATTGAGATGAATTATGAACTGGAGTGATGTAGCTGAGGTTGAGGAACTTTCGGAGCCAGAACACGTCCACAGAGCACAGGGTTCATATTTATTTCGAAAAACCTAACTGTACTTTGTGTGTGTGTGTGTGTGTGTGTGTGTGTGTGTGTGTGTGTGTGTGTGTGTGTGTTTGTGTGTTGGGGGGGTCACATGTCGGGCGACACGTTTCTCTCCGCACATGTCCGTTAACCTTCTCGCTGCAAGATTAGAAGGTCGGAGGTAAAGTTTTGGTGGTGTGAGTCTCCGAACGGGTTGAAAACCAGACGGTTAAATTACACACCGCGGGTCCAAACACACACACACACACACACACACACACACACACACACACACACACACACTGCGTCTCCGGGAATAGACTGAAGACCGGTGCTGCGTTTAGGACACAGCCACGTCGAACAGGTTTCAATCCAAATGCAGTAAAACTGCTGCTTCAACACCGGAGCATTTTAACACTTTTTACGCTCGAACAGGTTTAATCATCTGTTCTAAACATAAACTGATCGTTAAAGTTTATTTTCATGATAAAAAATTGCAGTATGGAAATTTGAGAAGTCGGCTGTCGTCATTGTGCCTCGCTAACACGCTACACAGCGTTAGCTATCTGATATCTACCTCACATTAGTGAATCTCCTTACACTTACATTTAAATCTAAAACAAATACAGGAACACGAGCATTTATTATGTTTTTAAACGAACTGGATTTTCATGAACAGCACATTTTGAATATTTAATATAGAAAATGTTGCAGTATTTCTAGCTCCGTATTAAAATGTAAGCAAATGTGTGGTGTTGACCAGATTAACTGCTTTGTACAAAAGGTCAGATTTTCCTCATGTCTAATCTCTTCTATTGAAGCGTGTGATCAGACGACACTCCGATGGATTTGATCAGAAATGGATCATTTGCACAAACTTGTGGAGTCTGTGCCAGCTCGAGTGCACACTGTCATTAAAGCAAAAAAGGATGCTGAGGGTGGGCTGAGGTTCGGGTGAGGGTGGGCTGAGGGTGGGCTGAGGGTGGGCTGAGGTCCAGGTGAGGGTGGGCTGAGGGTGGGCTGAGGGTGGGCTGAGGTCCAGCTGAGGGTGGGCTGAGGGTGGGCTGAGAGTGGGCTGAGGGTGGGCTGAGGGTGGGCCAGCTATTCAGACTAAATTACACCAAAGCTGAAGTTTCAATTTAAAGCACAAGATCTACAATCTTACATGCACAAATTATACATGAGCCCAGATCATCCTCTGTGTGTGTGTGTGTGTGTGTATGTGTGTGTGTGTGTGTGTGTGTCTGTGTGTGTGTGTGTGTGTTTGATACCCGATTCCTCCACCAATCACACTGATCGGGGCTGTAGATATAACCCAGCGAGTGTGTGAGTGTGTGTGCGATTTTCAACGTGAGCGAAGATGAAGACTCTGACCATCCTGCTGCTCTCCGCTCTCATCGGCCTGTGTGCATGCACGGGTGAGTGCATGTGTGTGTGATGATGTGTGTGTGTGTGTGTGTGTGTGTGTGTGTGTGTGTGTGTGTGTGTGTGTGTGTGTGTGATGAGGGTGTTTTACTTTCTACAGATCTGTGTGTTTTATATGTTGGGATGACTCTGTTGGATGTGTGTCTCACACAACAGATAATAAACCTGATTCTCCCAATGATGCAGGTAAAAAGTGTGTGTGTGTGTGTGTGTGTGTGTGTGTGTGTGTGTGTGTGTGTGTGTGTGTGTGTGTGTGTGTGTGGTAAATTAAATCCAGTCCCAGTTGTAGAAGCTCCATCCACAAGATACGGAGCATGATATTTTTGTTCGCTTTTCCGGCCACAGACTTGATCTTGAAAGCTGCGATCTGATTGGCTGTCAGCTTCAGTGTGTACATGTGTCTCTGTATGCCGGCTTTCAACTGGAAAAGCTTTTACATGGCAGCATTGCGAGTGTTTCGAAACATGTTACAGTGACATGCAAAACCACTTGAATTGGAGAAATGAGATTCTGCACAAGATAGTTGTACACGCCCTTTCACAGTGATGTTTGTTGGTTAATGACATCTTTTATCTGTACTCACGTTCGACACACGTGACTCTAAGGGGGTTTTGGCTGAATGACGTCACGTGACGCGTCTCGGTCCGAATCTACGGAAAATCTGCGGTAATTTTTAAAAATCGCACGCTCCTGCGAATATTGAGGAGTTTCCTCGATTTCGCGTTCATTTCTCCGATTGATAAATCCTTTAGGGACTGATGTTTTGTCGATTAAACATTACTGGGGTTGTTTGGGGTTTTTTTCTCCCAATGTCAGCCAAACAATTCCTCACTGACCCCTACATCCTAATTTTATGACTCCAATCCCTTACCTCAGGGGCCATCGACTAAAATTTGTAAATGTCTGATTACATAAAATTCCTTTCTTAAAGGTCCAGATAAAGAAGTACCACAGTTACATTGTAATACGGGACCATTAGTGATTAGTTTACGACTAATAATGAGGACAATTTGTTTTGTTTACTTTTGTAAAAACACATTAAATTATGGCCAGTTGTTTTCAGGACTCGGGTCAGTCTGCTGAAATACTTTACAGGGTCTGCAGCAGGACTGCGGTCCACCAGTTAACGACCCCTGTGTGTGTGTGTGTGTGTGTGTGTGTGTGTGTGTGTGTTACAGGCGTGTTTGTGGAGAGAGAGGAGGCATCGACTGTGGTGAGACAGAAAAGAGCTACAGCAGCCGCAGACCTGTCGCTGGCTCAGCTAGAGAGGTACACACACACACACACACACACACACACACACACACACACACACACACACACAGTTAGCATGTTTACTCATTATACACACCCTTCCCAGTCTCCGTGAGGTGTGTGAGGCGAACCTGGACTGTGAGAATATGATGGACACATCCGGAATCATCGCCGCCTACACCAAACACTACGGGCCAATCCCCTTCTAGACGCACACCAAGCCGACCAATCACCCTCAAGGACGCTGGAATGGGCGGGGCCACAGAGAGCCGAGAATAGATTAGTGCCATATTTTGACTGTTATCCATATTAGAGTAGAAGTGAGTAGTGTTTTATATTGAAGTGTGTAACTGAGAGAGAAAAGTTATTTAAAAAAAAAAAAAAGTCAGTAATGACACCACATGATGACATCATCAGCGTGTAATGATGTAGTTATTCACGTCAATATGATCTGTGTAACAAATAAAACTAAACATGTCAAAAATGCTCTGATTTCCTGATTGTTCTCTTCAATGTTCTTCACTTTTTCATCTAAAATAATTAATAATAACATTACTGTATAACTGAGACCTGGCAGCTCTCTCTCTCTCTCTCTCTCTCTCTCACACACACACACACACACACACACACACACACACACACACACTTGTATGAGTGCTTGCATGTGCTTGTACACTCCACATAAACAGATTAAAAACGTGTGTAATCATTGATTTGGTGAAGTTTTCTGTAAGGAGAAATGTGTTTATGTAACATTTATGGAAGGAGTCTCCAGTGTCAGCGCTTTGTAACAGTCAGAGGTAAAGCTGTAACTGTAAGCTTTTCTGACATCTTCAGGACAGAGGAGTTTACGCTTCTGTACGGTTTCTCTGTAACATGACAAGCTGTGTTTTATTTTTGTCTTATTATCTTGAAGAGAGAGAGTAAAGAGAGAGAGAATAAAGAGAGAGAGTAAAGAGAGAGAGAATAAAGGGAGAGAATACAGAGAGGCTGGTGAGGGAGTGAGTGTTTATAGCTGTTATAACGTAAGTGACAACAGGAACTCACTGGTTTCACTGATGTTAATAAATAATACATTTTAAAAGTTGTAATTGTCGGTAAGTTGCTGTGGTGTAAGAGGAATAAAACACTTCAGGACGAGCCGCTGTAGAAAATAATCTACTTCAGGGTGGTAACAGTAACTCGGCTTCATCACACCACCCTGTCACTCAGTATTTTACTGTAACACACACACACACACACACACACACACACACACACACACAGTGTTTATTACGTATATATTCACCCTCCTGTTTCTCCTGTTCTGTATGTCCCTACTTTCTGTCTTTCTAACCATCTCTCTCTCTCTCTGTTTCTCTCTCTCTCTCTCTCTCTTCCTTTCTCTCTCTCTCTCTCTCTCTCTCTCTCTCTGTTTCTCTCTTCCTTTCTCTCTCTCTCTCTCTCTCTCTCTCTGTCTCTGTTTCTATTATTTTTTGTTATTATTCACACTATCGTGTGTTTCGGTGTGTGTACTGCTGCACTGTAGCCGGTAGGCGGAGCTGTGGAAGTTGTACGTTTGGAATCTTCTCAAAACTCCACCGCCGAAGAAGAAACCCGGAAGTTGTTCAGTATTTTCCGCTGTGTGTGCCGTTTAGCGTTAAACATGGCGGATTTACAGCATTCCTGCTCTCATTTTGTGTTCATGTAAAGCTTTTAGAAACAGTGTTTGGATTGATTTACACTTTACACTCCGGAAAGGGGATTTTTAAATCCCGGTCTTTTCTCTGAGACTGAGGTGCAGTAACGTTTAATCTTTAACGCTAACAGAATTAGCTCAGGTAGCATCAGCTGCAGGAGATTAGCCTCAGGCTAACTGGTTATGAGCGGCTGATTTGTGTGTCTTGATTATTTTTTACGACAGCATTATTGAATGTTTAAGATTACAGTTCATCCTCCTGAGAGGCAGTTAATTCCCCTGGGGAGATCATTTAAAAAGGCAAATATACAGGACGTACCGTTTATACAAGCTAGCTGTGTTTGTGGGCTAATGTGGCTTTTTCCTTCTCTGTAGTTGGATCTTTTAGTATGTTTTTGTTCTTTTAAACGCACCAGTTGACTTCTTTATATAATTTGTCTCATTAATACCGAACACAGGCTCACACCAGGGGAATAATGTGTAATAAAGCTGGGTTTATGTTTTCACAGAAAGCTTGTACTTTAGTCTGGAGTGTTTATGTAATAACATCTCGCGATATTTGACCTGGTGTGATTTAACTGTCAATTCGTTCATCACTGAACCTCTTCTCTCTTCACTGGAACTCATTTTATTCACCTTGTAATCCTGGATCTTTATTTCAGGAGCAGCGGTAATGTGGATTAAATAATAATAATAATAATAAAGTGTGTGTGTGTGTTTTTCAGGTGAAGGTGTGTGTTGGCGATCATGGGGCGTCGATCCACCTCGTCCACCAAGAGTGGAAAATTCATGAACCCTACTGACCAGGCCCGTGAGTACACACACACACGCACACACACACACACTCTCACTCACACACACACACACACTCACTCACTCACTCTCACTCACTCACACTCTCTCACCCACGAAAACAGAATGGAATCAGATTTCAAGCCGCAAGAGATTTACATCCCTGATTGGAATTTGCGTTAATCGTACACTGTACTGTGTGTGTGTGTGTGTGTGTGTGTGTGTGTGTAGGTAAGGAGGCCAGGAAGAGGGAGCTCAAGAAGGTAAAGGCTTCTGTTTTGTGATGACTGAACAGAGTTCATTTAAAACACCATGTGTGTAGCATCTGAGTGATTAATTGATTGTGTGTGTGTGTGTGTGTGTGTGTGTGTGTGTGAGACAGAACAAGAAGCAGAGGATGATGGTGAGAGCTGCTGTTCTGAAGATGAAGGACCCCAGACAGATCATCAGAGACATGGAGAAACTGGATGAGATGGGTGTGTGTATACTTGTCTTTTTACCCCAATGTCATGGGGACAAAGGTCTTAAGTCCCCAAAATGAAGTGATTAGTCGAGTCCCAGTTCCCATAAAGAAGTTAAATGGTCCACAATTATATATAGCTCTTTTTAACCTTGGCGGTTCTACAAAGTGCTTTATACTGTTTCTCATTCACTCACTCACACACACACACACACACACACACACACACACAAGGCGCTAGCCTGCCATCGGGAGCAACTTGGGGTTCAGTGTCTTGCCCAAGGACACTTCGGCATGTGGAGGGGCCGAGGATCAAACTGCCAACCCTGTGATTTGTGGACAACACGCTCTATCACCTGCTCCACAGCCACTGAGTCCCAGATCCCATCAAGAAGTGATTAGTCGAGACCGTTTCCCCCTGAGGAGGTGATTAGTCGAGTCCCGGTTCCCATAAGGAGGTGATTAGTCCAGTCTCGGTTCCAATAAAGAAGTGATTAGTCGAGACCTGGTCTCCCTGGGGAGGTGATTAGTCGAGTCCCGGTTCCCATAAGGAGGTGATTAGTCCAGTCTCAGTTCCAATAAAGAAGTGATTAGTCAGGTCGCAGTCGTGTACCAGTCCCAGTGAGGGAGAAGCCAGTCGAGTCCTGGTACCCATAAAGGAGCAACCAGTCCCTGTACTGAAGCACATTTGAGTCCCAGTCCCCATAAGGGAACACCTGAATGTCTCCCAGTCCCCAGGGAACACCTGAATATCTCCCAGTCCCCGTAAGGGAACACCTGAATGTCTCCCGGTCCCCGTAAGGGTACACCTGAATGTCTCCCGGTCCCCAGGGAACACCTGAATATCTCCCGGTCCCCGTAAGGGAACACCTGAATGTCTCCCGGTCCCCGTAAGGGTACACCTGAATGTCTCCCGGTCCCCGTAAGGGTACACCTGAATGTCTCCCGGTCCCCGTAAGGGAACACCTGAATGTCTCCCGGTCCCCGTGAGGGTACACCTGAATGTCTCCCGGTCCCCGTGAGGGTACACCTGAATGTCTCCCGGTCCCCGTGAGGGAACACCTGAATGTCTCCCGGTCCCCGTGAGGGAACACCTGAATGTCTCCCGGTCCCCGTGAGGGAACTCACACAGGGGGACTGGAATTAGCTACACATTTGTTTTTGTTTATAGGAAGCCCTGTGAAGGAAAAAAAAAAGCATGTAAACTTGAGGTCAGTTATTTCCACGAGATGAGAATGTTTGGTCTCCAGTTCATTCACACAATTTACACGTTTAACTCGGTGTGTGTGTGTGTGTGTGTGTGTGTGTGTGTGTGTGTGTGTGTGTGTGTGTGTCTCAGAGTTTAACCCAGTACAGCAGCCCTTGTTGAACGATAAAGTGCTGCGTGATAAGAGGAAGAAGTTGCGTGAGACCTTCGAGCGAATCGTGCGTCTGTATGAGAGAGAAAATCCCGAGACGTATAAAGAACTGCGTAAACTGGAGCTCGAGTATGAGACCAAACGAGGACAGCTATCCCTGTACTTCGACTCCGTCAAGGTGAGCGTGTGGAACTCGTTCATATGTTATTTATTAGTTCGATTATCCTCATTATAACATGGAATTGTCACCCATGTGTAACCACATGTCTGAAGCCTCTTTCTGTTTATCTCTTGTTCTCCGTTAGAATGCAGAGTCTGTGGAGGTGGACAGTATTCCTCTTCCTGAAATGCCTCATGCACCTTCCAGCGTCCTCATTCAGGACATCCCGCTGCCAGGAGCCCAGCCGCCATCAATCCTCAAAAAGACCTCTACCTTTGGGTAAGTTAAGAATAACATAACTATAATAATTCTTAACTAGTTAATATTTCTATTTGTAATCTTTAACCTGTCCCCCGTTCTGAATGCGGTAACCTTTGGTACGTTTGGATTGCGTTTGCAGTGATTATTCAAGGCTTCGGTGCTTGAGATTATCAGGAGAAAGTCCTAAAAAGATTTGTCCTAAAAAATTTTTGTGTCGAGGTGACAGGTTCTGATTTACAGTGTGTGAACAGGACGAGGCCTGTGTGTCTCGCTGAATAAAATATACACACTCTGTCTGTCTCAGTAAAGGGACCGCGATGTCATCGGCAGCAATTGCCGGGGTTCCTCGGTTACCACCTGGACGTAAACCCCCTGGACCTCCACCTGGGCCTCCACCACCCCAGATACTTCACCTCTATAAACCAGGTACACAATTACAGACACACTGGGACTTGTCTACACCAGACCTTAAAAACCCAGACATCAAGACATCCCAAGACGGTGACCCAGAACTAGAGCATAAATTACAGGGTGCGGTTTGAGGCAAAGACCAGACACAACCAGGTCCAGCCCAAGACCAGGAACGTAATTCTGAAGGTTCAGCCACTCCACAGAATGAGACTTGACATCCCAAAACCCATTGCTGACTTAAAAATCAGGCCTAGACTGAGATCAGATGCAGATATACTCAGACATGGACAGTGAGCCGGAACTAGACTAGACATACTGAGACTAGACAAACCAAGGTCTAACTGAGACCAGTCATGGCAAGTTCCAGCTCCTTAAGAACAATGCAGAAGTGACATGGTCAAGTCTGAGACCAAGGACTGGAATTTCATGGTCCAGCCCCTTGAAACAAAGATCAGACATGTCTGTGTCCAGCCCAGGACCATGACCAGATATGCCAACGTCCAGCCCCTTAAGACAGACTAGATGTGCCGAGGTCCAACATCTAAAGAACCAAGACTAGATGTGCCAAGATCCAACTTCTTAAAACCAAGATTAGATGCATCATTGTACGGTCCAAGACCAGATGTACCAAGTTCCAGCCCCTTAAGACCTCCCAGCCTTTATAGACAAAAACCTATAGAGATTTCACTTAAGTCACCAGAATACCAGGACTAGACTTGACTTTCAAGACCCTTAATTGACTTGAAACCACAACACCAAAGTCCACCTTCCAACAAACACGGACAAAGATCGGACCATTTAAAACCTGCTTGCTATTGTCTCTGCAGATCTAGAACAAGTCATACGTGACCGATCCCCCAAACCCCCCAGGCACTTGGCTCTAGTTGATTGTATGTGTCGTTTTGGATTGATTATAAAGGTCTGAGTCACAATGCTAACCCTCTTATACCCACATTCACAGGTCGGTCACATGATGTTTGAGGTGTGTTTGCATGTGTTAGATACAGGAGGCGAGGCTGATGTGGACATGGCTGATCGAGACAGCGACAGCGGCTCAGAGGGAGGAGAGGAAGACAGCGAATCGGACGACCAGAGTGACGGAGAGGGGGATGAACCGATGGAGAAGAGGGGCATGGGAAGCCGACAGGATGAACGAGAGAGGGACGAGGAGAGAGAAAGAGGTCAGAAAGATTGAGAATTGCTTTGGGATGGTTTGTGTCGTACTGCATGTGGTGCTCATGTTTATGTCGTCGGTGTTTAGGTCGCACTGTGCGTTTTGCCGATATTCCACAGCCGGCGAAGAAGCGGAAGAAGAGGGTTGTGAAGAAAACGAAGGCTATTACACCTCTACAGGCCATGATGTTGAGGATGGCAGGTACTTTCTCACACACACACACACACACAATCTCACACACACACTTAGATTTGTTTAAAAAATAAAAGCATGGCAGTCAAACTTTCTGCAAACATGCTACTTGTAAGACTACAAACAGCAGCTAGTTACGTTATCTAGCTAGATCAGGCTATTTGGTTATAATTAAGTTCAGTATTTTGTATTCCAGATACTGGAATTGGTAAAAATTGGTAAAATGAATGATGGTCCTTCTAGTAATTTCTGTGTGTGTGTGTGTGTGTGTGTGTGTGTGTGTGTGTGTGTGTGTGTGTGTGTGTGTGTGTGTGTAGGTCAGTCTATTCCAGAGGAAGAGGAGGAGGTTGAAGAGGAGGAGTACACAGACTCCGATCAGTCCGACAGCGAGGCCTTGGAGCCCCCCGGCGACAGCCAATCAGCTCCCTCACTGAACAGACTCCCCCCACCGTCAGCACCGATGGGAGCGCCGCCACCACAGCAGCCACCACCACACCTGCAGCCACCGCCAATCACAGGCCCTCCTCCTTTAGGACCTCCTCCTGCTCCTCCAATGAGGCCTCCGGGCCCACCCTCAGGTCCGCCTCCTGGGCCTCCACCAGGTGAGTCGGGAATATCGGTGTGCCAGAATTCAAGCCAACTAGATGAAGGAAATATTGAGCGCTGAGTGTGTTTTGTATTGTGTTCGTATCTACAGGTGCCCCTCCGTTCCTCAGACCCCCCAATCTACCTGGTGCCCTGAGGGGGCCGATGCCTCGTATGTTGCCCCCTGGTCCGCCTCCTGGGCGACCTCCAGGCCCACCCCCTGGCCCACCACCAGGCCTTCCACCGGGTCCACCTCCAAGAGGACCTCCTCCCAGGCTGCCTCCTCCAGCGCCACCAGGTGTGTGTTGCTAGTATTATTACTAGTCTTAATGAGGCTCACATAACCTTAGCGGAATCATTCTTGTACTCCGTCAGCAATAGCTAACTTTGCTATAAACTGGATGCAAATAGGAGTCTAGCTTTACTTCAAACCCCTCAAGTCAGTTATACAGACATAAGAAACTCTGTTTTTAATGGAATAAATGTTATTTTAATACTATGGTAATAAAAATGACCAGAAAAACATTGGTCTATATGATCAGAATCAGCATGCAATGGCTTACTGTATCGTGTGTCTGTTGTTTTCATTCCTGTCTGTAACCCTCCTGTGTGTGTGTGTGTGTGTGTGTGTGTGTGTGTGCACGTTTTTCTGTAGGAATTCCTCCCCCTCCTCCTCGTGCTGTTCCTCCACGGATGGCTCCGCCTCTCTCCATGTTCCCGCCCCCTCTGAACCCCAACATCCTGAGCGCCCCTCCCAGCATCGTTCCTCGTCAGAAGCCCCCAACTTCCTCTGCGACATCTTCCTCCTCCAGCGATCCCTCCATCTTAGCTCCACCTTCTCTCTCTCTCTCCATCCGCCCGTCGTCTCTGCAGATGCCCCCCCCTCCAGGTACCGTTCCCACCCCGGTCAACCCCGCCACCCACACCATAGAGAAGCGCGCCAACATCACGAGCGTCCCCGGCGCTGCAGGCCAATCGGGCGCCGCCACTATATCTGCAAAACCGCAGATCATCAACCCCAAAGCAGAAGTGACGCGATTTGTTCCCACGGCGCTACGTGTACGCCGAGAACGAATGGGCCCACAGGGGGCCATGCCCACCGAGAAAGGAGGGAGGAGGGAAGAGGAGAGGGTGGGGCACGGCCTCAAAGCCATGCCCTCGGCAAATCTTGCCAAGCCCGGCTCAAGCTCCGCCCCTCCCAGCATGAAGACGAAGGACCAGGTGTACGAGGCCTTCATGAGAGAGATGGAGGGGTTACTGTGAGACAAAGGGGGGTGGGGTGGGAAAGGTGGAAGATGATTGGTCGAAGAGGCGAGGTTAGAGTTAGCATTTCATTTCTATGCTAGCGTCCATTAATCGAACCATCGTTTGTGAGATCTACAGTGCGATTCGGTCCTTAAAGGAGTTCAAAGCACCATTTTTATATTGAGTTTGTTTTTCTGTATGTAGATGTTTAGTGTCAGAGTTGGAGATGGAATGATGTGGTTGTTTCTGAACTAAAATAAACACCAAAACCCTCTCAAGACTGTTTCCCTGTGCTTTGTTTTGGTTTTTTATTTTTATTTGTATTTATTTTTTTGCTTTTTTTCTGTTGATTTTAATTATTTATTAAAAGATTAATAATAAATCGGTCCAGAGACGTCTTCATATTTATTCAGACATCTACAACAAGCAGGTCTGTATGGAGATGATACTGTTGCATGACAATCAGAATGTTAAAAAGTGTAATTCTCTGATAGTGCGACTAAAACAGAGAATTATGGGTTAGGGTTTTAGAAGTGTGAGTTCTAATTATATTGTATTAATCAAACTTAACATAAAATAAGTATGAAAAAAAGTTTAAAATGAAGTTTAACATTTTTATATTCGGAGAAAATAAGAAATGTTGCGGCAGTCAGGACATCTTCCCTTTTGTTTGCCACACGCCCCTCCCCCCTTCGAATTTCATTCCCCATAAGCCATCGCGGCCACACTGGTCACTTCCGCTCTTGCGCAGTTCGTCTTCGCAACACGTTAGTCCTGAAACATGGCGGACTCACCGGAGAGAGCTGAAGCCTGCAATCCAGAAATTTCAGTGGAATCAAATGAGGATGAGGTTAATGTTACACACGCGGAGGAGCCGAAGAGCTTTAAAGACCTGGTAAAGCGGATTATTAAAGTTTAACCACACAGAGGAAATAAGAGTTAGAGATACCGAACTATGTGTTATGAACAACCTTACTGGCTGTTTAACCGTGTATTTACGTAAGTAAATGTGTGTGTGTGTGTGTGTGTGTGTGTGTGTGTGTGTGTGTGTGTGTGTGTTGTAGGGAGTAACAGAGGTTCTGTGTGAGGCGTGTGATCTGTTGGGATGGAAAAGTCCTACCAAGATTCAGATAGAGGCGATTCCTGTCGCTCTTCAAGGTGGGACTCGTGTGTGTCATCTCCAAAAACCTGTCTGTCTCACTCAGTGTGTGTCTGTCTCTATCTGTCTCACACTCTGTGTGTGTCTGTCTCACTCTATGTGTATGTCTGTCTCACTCTGTGTGTATCTGCCTCTATCTGTCTCACTCTGTGTGTGTCTGCCTCTATCTGTCTCACTCTGTGTGTGTCTGTCTCTATCTGTCTCACTCTGTGTGTGTCTGTCTCTCTCTATCTGTCTCACTCTGTGTGTGTCTGTCTCTCTCTATCTGTCTCACTCTGTGTGTGTCTGTCTCTCTCTATCTGTCTCACTCTGTGTGTGTCTGTCTCTCTCTATCTGTCTCACTCTGTGTGTGTCTGCCTCTATCTGTCTCACTCTGTGTGTGTCTGTCTCTATCTGTCTCACTCTGTGTGTGTCTGTCTCTGTCTGTCTCACTCTGTGTGTGTGTCTGTCTCTGTCTGTCTCACTCTGTGTGTGTGTGTCTCTGTCTGTCTCACTCTGTGTGTGTGTGTCTCTGTCTGTCTCACTCTGTGTGTGTGTGTCTCTGTCTGTCTCACTCTGTGTGTGTGTGTCTCTGTCTGTCTCACTCTGTGTGTGTGTGTCTCTGTCTGTCTCACTCTGTGTGTGTCTGTCTCTGTCTGTCTCACTCTGTGTGTGTCTTTCTCACTCTGTCTCTGTCTGTCTCACTCTGTGTGTGTCTGTCTCACTCTGTGTGTGTCTGTCTCTGTCTGTCTCACTCTGTGTGTGTCTGTCTCTCACTCTCTGTGTGTCTGTCTCACTGTGTATGTGTCTGTCTATCTCACTCTGTGTGTGTGTGTGTGTCTGTCTGTCTCACTCTCTGTGTGTCTGTCTCACTGTGTATGTGTCTGTCTATCTCACTCTGTGTGTGTGTGTGTGTGTCTGTCTATCTGTCTCACTCTCTGTGTGTCTCTGTCTCACTCAGTGTGTGTGTGTGTGTGTCTGTCTATCTGTCTCACTCTCTGTGTGTCTGTCTGCCTCACTCTGTGTGTGTCTGTCTCTATCTGCCTCACTCTGTGTGTGTCTGCCTCACTCTGTGTGTGTCTGCCTCACTCTGTGTGTGTCTGCCTCACTCTGTGTGTGTCTGTCTCACTCTGTGTGTGTCTGTCTCACTCTGTGTGTGTCTGTCTCACTCAGTGTGTGTCTGTCTCACTCTGTGTGTGTCTGTCTCACTCAGTGTGTGTCTGTCTCACTCAGTGTGTGTCTGTCTCACTCAGTGTGTGTGTCTGTCTCTATCTGTCTCACTCTGTGTGTCTGTCTGTCTCACTCTCTGTGTGTCTGTCTCACTGTGTATGTGTCTGTCTATCTCACTCTGTGTCTGTCTGTCTGTCTCACTCTCTGTGTGTCTGTCTCACTGTGTATGTGTCTGTCTATCTCACTCTGTGTGTGTGTGTGTGTGTGTCTGTCTATCTGTCTCACTCTCTGTGTGTCTCTGTCTCACTCAGTGTGTGTGTGTGTGTGTGTCTGTCTGTCTGTCTCACTCTCTGTGTGTGTGTGTCTGTCTGTCTCACTCTCTGTGTGTGTGTGTCTGTCTGTCTCACTCTGTGTGTGTGTCTGTCTGTCTCACTCTGTGTGTGTGTCTGTCTGTCTCACTCTGTGTGTGTGTCTGTCTGTCTCACTCTGTGTGTCTGTCTGTCTGTCTCACTCTGTGTGTCTGTCTGTCTGTCTCACTCTGTGTGTCTGTCTGTCTGTCTCACTCTCTGTGTGTCTGTCTCTATCTGTCTCACTGTGTATGTGTCTGTCTATCTCACTCTCTGTGTGTCTGTCTCTATCTGTCTCACTGTGTATGTGTCTGTCTGTCTCACTCAGTGTGTGTGTGTGTGTCTCTGTCTGTCTCACTCAGTGTGTGTGTGTGTCTATCTCACTCTCTGTGTGTCTGTCTCACTCTGTGTGTCTGTCTCTATCTGTCTCACTGTGTATGTGTCTGTCTGTCTCACTCTCTGTGTGTCTGTCTCTATCTGTCTCACTGTGTATGTGTCTGTCTGTCTCACTCTCTGTGTGTCTGTCTCTATCTGTCTCACTGTGTATGTGTCTGTCTATCTCACTCTCTGTGTGTCTGTCTCTATCTGTCTCACTGTGTATGTGTCTGTCTATCTCACTCTCTGTCTGTCTGTCTCTATCTGTCTCACTGTGTATGTGTCTGTCTATCTCACTCAGTGTGTGTGTGTGTATATGTCTGTGTCTGTCTGTCTGTCTCTATCTGTCTCACTGTGTATGTGTCCGTCTATCTCACTCAGTGTGTGTCTGTGTCTGTCTGTCTCACTCTCTGTGTGTCTGTCTCACTCTCTGTGTGTCTGTCTCACTCTCTGTGTGTCTGTCTCACTCTCTGTGTGTCTGTCTCTATCTGTCTCACTGTGTATGTGTCTGTCTGTCTCACTCTCTGTGTGTCTGTCTGTCTCACTCTCTGTGTGTCTGTCTCTGTCTTAGGGAGAGATGTGATCGGTCTGGCCGAGACGGGTTCGGGGAAGACGGGTGCGTTCGCTCTGCCCATCCTGCAGTCTCTGCTCTCGTCTCCTCAGCGTCTCCACACGCTCGTCCTGACGCCCACCAGAGAGCTCGCCTTCCAGATCTCCGAACAGTTCGAGGCCCTGGGTTCCAGCATCGGGGTCAAGACGGGTCAGTTAGACGCCCGAACAGTTTAAATCAGCAAATGATTCGATTTCTATTAATGATCTATTTATTTAAACAATCTTTTCCCCCGTTTACATTTAATGCTGTGGAACGTCTGTGAAACCGGTCGTCCTGAAGGTGTCAGAAACCTTAAAGTTACAGCTTTACCTCTGACTGTCACAAAGCACTGACACTGGAGACTCCTTCCATTAATGTTACATATACGTCTCCTTACAGAAAACGTCACCACATCAGCGACGACACACGTTTTTTTTTTTTTATCCGTTTATGTGGCGCGTCCGCTGTACACGTCCCTGTGAATGAGCGGTTACTATAGTAACGATAACGTATTAGAACGGGCGCGTTCATATAAACCTGCTGTTATAGAACACCTTCTGACCAATCACGATCCAGAATTCAACAGCGCTGTGGGATAATGCACGTTTCCTCTCTTCATGAGATATCATTTTTAACAATTAGCTTGTGTGTGTGTGTGTGTGTGTGTGTGTGTGTGTGTGTGTGTGTGTGTGTGTGTGTGTGTGTGTGTGTGTGTTTCTTACAGCCGTCGTTGTTGGTGGAATTGACATGATGTCACAGTCGCTGGTGCTGGCTAAGAAACCCCATGTAGTAATTGGTGAGTTTGTGTGTGTGTGTGTGTGTGTGTGTGTGTGTGTGTGTGTGTGTGTGTGTGTGTGTGTGTGTGTGTGTGTGTGTGTGTCAGTCAGTCGGTTACGCCCATATCACCTTGAGAACACTAAAGAATTTAAACTGTGTGTGTGTGTGTGTGTATCAGCTACTCCCGGTAGATTAATTGACCATCTAGAGAACACAAAGGGATTTAATCTTCGAGCTCTGAAGTTCCTGGTGATGGACGAAGCAGATCGGATCCTCAACATGGACTTTGAGTCTGAGGTAAAATCTGATTACACACGATAAGGCTAAAGCTGTTTCTCAAATCCTGAGCTTCAACCCTTCTGTCTGTGCCATTCTCTCTCTGTCTGTCAGGTTGATAATATTTTGAAGGTGATTCCCAGAGAGAGACACACATTCCTGTTTTCTGCCACCATGACGAAAAAGGTACACACACACACACACACACACACAGACACACACACACACACACGTGTACACACGGTCTCTCTTCTCTGTTTCATTTTTTGCTAATATTACAATTCTAGTGAGACGCTTAATTACTGATGATAAATACTGATAAGTGCGCGCTGTTCATTTCAGAACTTGTGTGTGTGTGTGTGTGTGTGTGTGTGTTGTATGTTTAGGTCCAGAAATTACAGAGAGCTGCCTTAAAGGATCCGGTGAAATGCGCCATTTCTACCAAATACGCCACAGTGGAAAAGCTGCAGCAATATTACATATTCATCCCGGCTAAATATAAGGTAACACACAGGGAAATAGCAAAAACATTGTATACACTTATAATAAGGGTGTTCCTGTTGGAAAATTGCATGACAAGATAATCTAGTATAAAAATATCCCGGGTTCACGGTATTAACCGACTAATGCAACCAGGTTATGGAAACGAGAGGAAACGTTTTAGATGGAAGCTTTATACGAAGGTTTCTCTGCACGTCGTTGGATGTATAACAAGAAAAAAAATAGATGAAATCCCTTCATTATTCTTCTTATTTTTGTGGATGACATTTTATCATGTCGTTATTAGAAGCAGAAAGAGAAAGCGGACGCTGAGCCGATAAAATATAACTAGCGTGGCGGTGTGCAGCGCTGATTAGCCAAAGTTAGAATGCCTTGTTGTTGTTCTGGTCAGCTACGTGGTTGAGAGTTGTCGTGTATGATAAAGTTAGGGACGTGCTCGACGTGACGGCAGAGGCAGCAGTGTCAGGTGTTTACAACGGTAGTGGATTACACACAGGCAAAGGAGCACGGTGCAGTTGCACGAGGGGGGAGGGGGGAGGGGGGGGATAATGGGTAGATGTTAATAGATGGAAATGCATTTTACCTGATATTTTGAGAAAGTCAGTGGTGATCATACATTGTAACTAATAATCACAACCTTAATTTAAATTCTAGATTGCATACCCACTCACCTACTCTGTGTGTGTGTGTGTGTGTGTGTGTGTGTGTGTGTGTGTGTGTGTGTTTCAGGACTGCTACCTAGTCTCCATACTGAATGAATTAGCTGGGAACTCGTTCATGGTTTTCTGTGGTACGTGTAACAACACACAGCGGGTGACGCTGTTACTGAGGAACCTGGGAATCACTGCCATCCCACTCCATGGTCAAATGAGTCAGGTACACACATACACACTTGACACACTTGTACCTCTATTGTTGTACTTTGTGCCCCCTGGTGGGGACCGGGACTGCTGCGTGCCCCCTGGTGGGGACCGGGACTGCTGCGTGCCCCCTGGTGGGGACCGGGACTGCTGCGTGCCCCCTGGTGGGGACCGGGACTGCTTCGTGCCCCCTGGTGGGGCCCGGGACTGCTTCATAGAGATATGCATATTCAGATATGCATATTCTAGACTTGTGTAAACACATGCAATGTTACACACCTGGGTGTGGGATGCTGCTACAAAGAAACCTGGAACTCACTGCTTTGTGTTTTTTGTGTTATGTATAGAATAAACGTCTGGGTGCTCTGAATAAGTTTAAGTCGAAGTCTCGCTCTGTGCTGCTGGCGACGGACGTGGCCTCTCGTGGGTTAGACATTCCACATGTAGACTGTGTCATCAACTTCGACATCCCCACACACTCGAAGGTAACACAAAATATTAGTCAACACAGACATACAAACACAGACCACTAAAGCTAATAAAAAGACAGTTATTGTTAAATATTCCATCAGTGTATGAGGGTTGGTTGTAAATTGTATGTGTGTGTTTCAGGACTACATCCACCGTGTGGGCAGAACGGCCCGAGCAGGACGATCTGGAAAATCCATCACATTCGTTACACAGTAATCCAATAAAGCACGCCCGACACACTGTTCATAAACCGCATTTGACCCACTGTAAATAAATAAACCCCACATACTGTATGAACGGTGGCTCAATCAGTCATCAGTCTGATGCTTTTTAACACTATAAATAACCCACAATAGATCTGAACAGTAAATTACTTCTCATCCCTGTGAATGCATTACATTTAACACATAAAATAAATTACATTAGATAAAAAGCAACTGGTCAGATTAAATCAACACATTCAATAACTCACATTTAATGCTGTAAATAAACCATACAGTACTGGGGAAAAAAAATATCGTAATAAAAAAACAAAACAAACAACACATTGTGTAAATCATTAAGTCAGTAGATAAAGGTGCAGCTTTCTCATTGTTTGATGTTGCGTGTTTTGTCTTCAGGTATGATGTGGAACTTTTCCAGCGGATTGAAACTCTGATTGGGAAGAAACTTCCTGCTTTCCCCACACAGGAAGAGGAAGTGATGATGCTAGTGGAGCGAGTGAGCGAGGCGCAGAGATTCGCTCGACTCGTATGTCTCATTTTTTTTTAATGTTTAACACTTAAAGCTGTCCGTGTTCACATGCAAATGAACTTATTCAGGTTAAAAACTCGCCTAAATCTCGCTGTGTGTGTGAATCGTCTCAAACACTGAACTCTAGATGACAACTGCTTGCTCAGTGATGGTATCCTCTCTTCATCTGTCTCTTTCCCTTTTCTCTTTCTCTCTCCACAGGAGATGAAGGAGCAGGGAGAAAAGAGGAAAAGGAGAGGAAGAGACGAAGAAGGTGATGACGCTGAACACTCGAGCGGTGTGCGGAAAAAAGTGAGAGGAGGAAAATTTGCAGGAGCAAGGGGTGGTGGCTCCAGGAGAGGACGCTAGACGCACGCTTCCTCAAATGAAACTTCCTTGTATATAATACATTAGTGATGCTTCGATGTCTGTTTCTCATTAAATAAATGTCTTTTCTTCAAACCTCTGTGCAGTCAGTTAATTTACTTGTTAATCAGTTAACAGCTGGATTATGGAATACACCCTGAGATGATTATATGATTCAGGTTCTTTCTAGTTTGGGCCATAAAATGGTTGTTAAACAGCTTACCATCTCATGCATTCACACAATCAGCCATTCTTTACTGTGGTAGTTCAGCTGTGTTTGTTTATATCATTAAAATTATGGAAAACCATGATGGCCAAGAGGTTAATGCGTTGGAATTGAAACCCAATGGGGTTTCTCTGTGCAGGTTCGAACCCTACTCGCAGCGTTTCTGCTGTAGGTGAGCACGTTGTAAACACCTCCCTTTTGTACAAGGTGACCATGCACAGCATATACTTTGGAAAGCTTCGTTTCTGCTGACAATGTCTGTTTTTCCTTGAGGTAGAACGAATTACACAAAGTTTTTGAAACTGTTTTAAACCCTGAAAATGTTGCTTTTGACAGAAATACTAATTTGCTACTGCATATTTCACAGCATTGACATCTGAAGTCTGTAAATCAAATGTTATGAATGTAAATTCAAATCTCAGGCTGCAAGCTTCCCTGCACCCTGCAGCCAGACAGATTGTTTGTTAAGGGCAAACAAGCTGAGCCAGTCCTTCATGCTTCAAGATGGTGGAGTGGTAAAAACATTAGTCTTGAAGACCACTGAAATTGCCCTTTGTTCAAACCCTGGTCAATGCATCAGCTGTAAGTGTTAAGTTGTGGTTGTGCAGTTTTCTAAGGAATGTTTCAAGCTGCATTTGCACTGATGGTACAGCTTTTTCCACTCCACAAGAACCAGGTATAATAAGGACAACATAACGGAAATTGTAAAGACGGTTGGCTTGTTGGTGTGATAGGAAATTAAACGAGCCAAGGAATGGCAGACAAGGCCTCCTTCATGCACCACTGCTGTGATGGCCGAGAGGTTAAGGCGTTGGACTCGAAATCCAATGGGGTCTCCCCGCGCAGGTTCGAACCCTGCTCGCAGCGTGTCAGCTGTAGGTCAACATGTCGAAAACGACTGCACAAATTGACCGTGTACAGCTCAAAAAATTTTAATATCATGGAAAAGCACATTTTTTCCATAATTTAATTTAAAAAATGGAACTTTGGCATGGAGGCAATCAGCCTGTGCCACTGCTGAGGTGTTATGGAAGCCCAGGTTGCTTTGCAGGATTGTTGGTGTGATAGGAAATTGAACGAGCCAAGGAATGGCAGACAAGGCCTCACTCATCC